>SNQJ01S0021739.1:108436-122838 GCA_010110895.2 Picea sitchensis | reverse complement strand
TGAATTTGGATCTGTTATGAATAAGTTATGACATTTTTACCTGAAACACCTGTTTTAGACTAGTTTCAGGACTAGCCACAAACCCTATTTTCCACGGAGTGTAACTCCAAAAATACAATGGAACACAAGATGAAATTTTTATCACAACTACTTGGATATGTTTCCTCAACGGCCTCCAGATTGCGATATCTGAATCATTCTAGAAGAAAAATTATTTCGAAAATGGTGAGATGACCTGTAAATAACATACCTTAGAAAGCATCATCAAAATAATTTATCCTCCCTTGAATTTCGACCTTCTTTACTTCACCTTCCCTCTAAAATTCACCTTAGATATTCTTTGGCTACCTTAGTCACTTGTAGATATTCAATATGCTCAAGTCTAATTAAAATGAGAGACCCTTGCCTCTTATTTATACTTTATGTAGCTTCCTCAAGGGGTTACCTTCTAACCATCTTAAACCACTTTCCTTATTTTAGGGATAACCCACTTCTAACCACTTGTCCACTTAGTAATTTCTCCATTAAATTTATTAACTTTCTTCAAGGGTTGAAATCAATGACAACCAACCCAATTAATCAACAATACCCCCCTTTGGCATTGATGGAAACACTCTGATACAATACTGAAGTCATATCAATCATTCTCCCCCTGTGACCATCGCTTCCCCTAGAACCATGCCTCTGTGCTCTTTCTCTCTCTATCCTGCATCTGATAAATCTCTCCCCCTTTGTCATCAATGGAAAAGGTATATTTCCATCCTGGGCCACTCCCCCTAACTGAAATGTCCTTAGGGATACTCCCCATAATTGAACTCTTCTTGAACCTGGCCCCCCCAACCTGAAATGTCCTATTTATGGTGCTTCCTCATGTAAATCTAAGACATATAAGATAAGAATTCAAAATCATTCATTTTGGAGTAGAAATTACTCCGAGTCTCTAGAGAAAATACTCAAAGGCTTCCCTTGGAATTGGTTTTGTAAAGATATATACCACTTATTCTTTTGTGCCCACATATTCAACTCTGATGTTCTTCTCTGCAACCTGTTCCCGTAGAAAGTGATACTTTATTTGAATGTGATTCATCTTGGAGTGCATCACTAGGTTCTCCAAGATACCGATGGCGCTTGTATTATCACAATAGATTGGAATGGGCTCATCATACTCAAACTGTATATATATCAAAGTTTGTTTCATCCATATAACCTGAGTACAACATCTTGTTGCTGCAATATACTCTTCTTCGGCTGTAGATAAATATATTGATGATTGTTTCTTGCTTAGCCAAGATACTAAAAACTCACCCAAGTAGAATGCTACTCCACTGGTGCTTCGTTGGTCATCAATGCAACTTGCCTAATTTGCATCTGTGTAGGCAATAAGTGATAGATCCTTTCCTTTTGGATACCATAATCCAAACTCTTATGTTCCTTTGAGATGTTTGAAAATACTCTTCACTACTAATACATGTGATTCCTTTGGTGTTGCTTGAAATAGTGCCACCTGTCCAACTACCTGCATTACATCTGGTCTGAATGTTTTCACATATAGTAAGCTACCAATAATTGACCTGTATTGCCTCTGGTCTGTAGAATTTGAATCATCATCTTTTCTCAACTTGCAACTGGTTTGCATAGTAGTGGTAACTGGTTTTCAATATTCCATTCCGAACCTCTAGCATTTCTCTGATATACTTAGTTTGAGAAATAAAAATTCCTTGGTTTTTTTGACGTATCTGAAGACCCAGAAAGAAGGATAGTTCTCCAAGTAATGACATTTCAAATTTATTCTGCATATCCTTTACAAATGTTTGGCTTAACTTGCCATCATTACTTCCAAAAATAATATCATCAACATAAACTTCAATTAATAAAATATTATCTTGAGTTACCTTGATGTAGAGGTTGTTGTCTGCACTTCCTTTTCTGAACCCTACATGTTGTAGATATTTATCTTGACTAGAGTACCATGCTCTAGGAGCTTGTTTTAGACCATACAAGGCCTTCTTCAATTTACACACATAATCTACTTTCTCTGACAACTGAAATCCTTATGGTTGTTCAATGTAGACTTATTCTTCAAGTTCCCCATTTAGAAAAGTTGATTTCACATCCATCTGATACACTTTAATATTCTTGGAGCATGCATAAGCTAAGAGAAATTAGATTGCTTCCATTCTGGAAACTGGGGAAAATGTCTCTTCAAAGTCGATTCCTTCAACCTGTGCGTATCCTTTACATACCAATCTAGCTTTGTTCCTTGTAACATGCCCATCTTCATTCAATTTATTTTTGAAAACCCACGTTGTGCCAATCACATTCTTATTCTTTGGTCTTGGAACGAATTTCCAAGTGTCATTCTTCTCTATTTGATCCAATTCTTCATCCAGGTTCTTATTCCAAAATTCATCCTTGCTAGTCTCTTCAAAACTGTCTAGTTCAATCGTAGATAAGAGTGCTAGGATCATTTGTTCTAGTGAATAGATTCTTCTTCTAGTCTCAACTCCTGCATCTTTGTTTCCGATAATATGATCTGAAGGATGATTCGTCTATACTCGTTTGCTAGGTGTCTTTGGATGCACTTGTTGAACTTCCTCTTCTACTTCTATCTGATCTTCTTCATCTTCCTCTTCTACTTCTTCTTAGTCTTTTTCTTCTTCTTCATAAAGTTGTTCCTACTGATTCATTTTCTTCTTCCTTTGATTCTCTTCCACCTGTTTAATCAATTGTTACATTGATACTTTCCACAACTTTTTTCAATCTCAGATTGTAACACTTGTATGATTTCCTTGTACTTGAGTAACCAACAAGTACTCCTTTGTCCATACGGGAGTCAAACTTTCTCATTCTACCATATTCTCTTTTGATGTAGCATTTGCTTCCAAATATTTTGAAGTGTTTCACATTTGTTGGTATTCCTTTCCATAGCTCGTAGGGAGTTTTGTCATTGTTTTTTCTGAGCATTAATTTGTTTTGAATGCGAACTGTTGTATGCACTGCATGTGTCCAAAAAATATCTGTCAATTTGGAGTCCATTAGCATTGTTCGATCCATTTCCTGTGTAATTAACATCCATAATGTTCCTTTGTCTCTGAACCACTCTCTGAACCAATCTATGAATCCATGCTCTCGTCCATTGTCATATATTTGTCCAAACCTACTAAGTGTTCCTACAAATCCATCTTTGTCCATACTATCCAAGACTCTACTCCACAACTGTTCATAATGCTAACCCATTTATTACTATACTATCATGAAGTATTCACTACTACAACTATCAAACTGTACTTCTTCTAATCGAATGCTCTGGATTTGTCTACTCAAACTCTGCAAGTTGCTTAAAGGATGGTTCTTTGGTCTATCACAACTATCGCACAGACCCCCCCTGTCTAATATTCATATTACTTCGGAGTCTCTAAGTTGGATGGCTCAAAAAAATCCCTTCTCTGATGTGTATTCATCATCATCTTCATTGGTAGATTCATCATCTCTTTGAGCTCTAACTTCTTTCTTTATGTTTGTGGATTCATCTTTCACTACAATGCCTGGAAGTATAATCTCTTGAACCTATTCCTTATTTACTTGTCCTTCTTTTCTTTCAGTTATTTTCCAAACCTTTCTGTATCTGACATCTTTCTTTTCCTCTGTAGATTTTTCTTCATATCGTTTTATTGTCAATCTTGCGATCTATGGGACCTGGTCTTTGTTCACCTATTCTTTGTGTTTTCTTATCCATACTTTCTTATATATGATATCAATGCTCTCTTTCATGGAAGTATCGATCATGCTTCTACAATTACTAGCTATGTGTCCATAATTATGACATTTGTAACATTCAATGTTACGTGGGGCCACATATGCATTTCTTGCTTGAACATTTTTGTAATCTCTGCAATATGCAACCTTATGTCCAAAATTAGTACAATAAAAACAATGACCATAAAATAAATTTGCATACCAGAGAGTGAATGATCATCTTGGTGGTGTAGTCCTTCTGGATTTTCGCCTTGATTGATCATGATCATGATTGAAGCTTCTATGCGTCTTGAACGTGGATGGTCTTCTTGAAGATTTATCTTCAATAGTTTTCTTAAATTTTGGTTGGCCATGATTCATTCCTTTGAGTACTTCTGCATAACTCTTTCTGTTTTCTTCATTCTTATTTTCTAGCAACCTAGAGTGCTTCTCTTCATTCTCTATGAATGATGTGGATGTTTCTGTCTCTTCAACATTTTTGTTGAGCTTGACGATTTTACTTCTCAATGTGACAACTTATTCTTCAAGCTCCTGAGCCTCGTCTTCTTTCTTCATTATCTAAGACTTCATGGATTCTTTTGTTCTTTTCACTTATTCAAGATGAATTTTTAATGTGATTATTTCTTCTTCAAGTCCTTTCTCTTCTTGACCAAACTCTACCTCAAGTTGGTTTAGATCGTTATTTATTTCCTTAAGATGATCTGTAAATATATTTTCTCTCATTTCTGCTTCTTTCTTCTATGCTGCTATGTTGGCTTCCAAATACTTCTTTTGATATTTAAGACTTTCTTTGATATTTTCGTCTTGTTCTAGCCGAGTTCTTAAGTTCTTGATGACCTGTTGGGCTTCTTAAAAAATGTGAGCACTTTCCTTTTGTTTCATCAATTCTTTCTCGAGTGACTTGTTTTATTCTCTTTCTTTTCTTAGTTCATCTAAAGCACTGGTCAATTCTTCTTCATAATTGCCCTCCTTTTCAATCAATTTTCTGTCTCATTTCCTTCATGGCATTCTATTTCAAGATGTTTGTGTTTTTCACAATTAAAGCAAAACAACATACCTCTGTTGATTATGTACTCTTCATCTTTTGAATCTGTTTGACATGGTGAACATTTTTCTTCTTGATTTGTACCTGCATCTTCTTTGATATTTTTTGAATCTGCGGTGGGTGAAGAATATATATCATGTATCTTATCCAAAAGTTCTTTGGCAGCTGATAGACATTTACAATACTATTGGATTAGGTAATCCTTCCCGGATGAAATCAATTATCATAAACCATCTCGTAGTTTTTGAACCCGGTACTTGGTAGCACCAGAAATGATTTTTTGTATTTTGTGAATGTGGATCAATGGGACAACTCAATACAGATTATAACATTCAAACATGAAAATGATAAACAAATAGGCAGGTGCTTTCAAAGATTGATTAATAAGGGTCGCTTTAAAGTGGGTGGAGAACAAATTGTAATTAAACCAGTGCAAAGCAGGGTCCTAAAAGAGACAATCAAGAGACTTATTATCGGGCTATGAGATAAACAATGGGATAAAAACCATTCAAACCTTGACAGCCGCTAGATAATAATGCAGAAGAAAGATGGAAGCTGACAATCAAAATTGTAAGAAACACGATCTGTATTATTAACATAGAAAGTCTAAGTACAAAGTGTTTCTCTCTATCGAATCGAACCATTGTTTGGTATATCCAAACGTACGTTATAGCCTTTACAAATGGTTACACAGATCCTAAAAACCTGGACACATTTAATAAAACAATTCTATTCTGCACTTAACGACTATGAAATTAAAGTCTTTAATAACAGAACTGAGTGTTCGAATTGTCTTCAACATACAAAAAATCACCATTTGCTTCCTCCAACTTTCATCATCTGCGATGTGGTGAAGTAGCACGACACTTGTTCATGACTGTTGAATTTTTCAGTATTCATGGCTGAATTTTAGGATATGGTTTTGATCGTGTATCCAAAATTCCTCGAATCCACGAGGTTGAACTTCGCCGTTAATATGGTCCATTGATAGATTAGCATATCTTCGGCTCAAGTTGGGGAAACTTCATTGCGATTTAGGTCCCTCAAAACTTCGGCACCTAGCTTTTCAACCTGAAACGCCAACCGTTTGAAACTTTCCGGGTTAGTATTTGAAAAGCTATCACGCATGACTAGCGAATATGAAATAGTGCTTTTAGCGGTAGAAGGATCGATAGTGCACAAAAGAGCTTTCGCCTTAAAAATTTATTTCAAACCAAAATCAGTGGGCAACTGACTTCTCACCTTTTATTATTTTGCTTGAGCAAGAACTTTCAGGTCTAGATGAGACCTTTGTTTCATCTTTGGTTTCAATCCACGATCGGCTTCTTGAGGTGTCCAGGGCAAACAATCTTAATCCTGCTTTCGCGGTTTTAATGAGATTGCCACTTCCTCTTTTCTCTTTAAGTTCTCCTTGGCCAATCTTTTCGAATGCTGCATTCATCTTAGCAAGGATTATTGGAACAACTTTTTGCCTATCCTAATCGCTATCACCCGCTCCAAGAGTTTTTGTTGGGCAATTACCTCCTTGGTGTTTTGTTTATGATTTATTTGATCTAGTTTTAGGCGATTCTCCTGTACTCATATGTTTTAATGTTTTTCGTAGTTCTGGTACATTCTCGCGGTGCTCGCAGGAATTCCCGAATCGGGGCAATGGTCTTTTCACCAGCAGATTACAGATGGTATGGAAAATTGGATATTTTCCCACACTTTCTTGCGTAGCCTTAGGTGCTCGATCCTGTATAGACACTGTAGTCTGCTCGAAATTCAATTTCTCTTCGAACTGTGAGGCTCAATCTAGATACCACATCTTCTCACAGGAATCTGACAAGACCCTTCTTCTTCTTGAGCTGTTCTGAGGAGAGAATTGCTTTCTTACACCATTTTGTTATTTGCCCGGTCGGTTACGGGTTTGCCAAATCTTCCCAGAATGGAAGTGCTCCCAGCTCCTTCCCTTTTTGTTTCAATTCCTCCATGATAATAAATTTTATGAGACCGAAGTGACATAGGGTAGTTTCATGCTTAAAGAGGTAGAGCTTTAAATTCTCTTTACCCGGACAATAAGCTGTGATATAAAAGTAGGCAAATTGTTAAGTCTTGCATAAAATGATCCACATCAGTTTAAAGTGGTATCATCAATTTGTCGTATCTTCCTTCTGATGTAATATATAACTGAATTCTTTTGAATAAATGCTGCCACTCTTCATCGAGATATGAAACGAGCATGCCTTTAGTCCAGGCTTTGTGTTTGTACCCATCCTTCAAATAACCCTGTAATCCAGATTCTTAGTAGCGGTGGTCTTAAACCATTTTGACCAGTTCTGGGCAATCCCGTAGCTCACGTGTGGCACCCTCATCCACTTTGATTTCCACAGAGCCGAAGCGAGCTTTGTTTCCATCAAATGTCTTGGCGAGGCTTCAGCTGTGGCCTGGTGAGACCCGACTTGATAACCTTTGTTGAATTCCATGCAACTTAGACATTTGAAAATACCTTTGAACCTCGGGATGTGATTCAAGAAAGGATAGATTATCAAATTCTCGTTTGAGTGAAACACCCCTCACGTTTTTCATCTGGAGCTCAAACCTTGACAAACCCTATAACGAGGGGCAGGTTTCGTGAAAGCGATGCGAACCCCGACTCTGAACGACTTCGTAGAAACTTTGACAGTGTTTTGTTAACGGTTTGTGATGCAAGACCTTTGTTTGATTTGATTGTGTCAGGTCGGTGGTACTTCCACTGTACCTGCATCTCCAAACACAAACTCGCCATTCTGAAAGTGATGAGCGTTGAGCATGGTTTTTGGAGCGAATCAATTCCAGTCACATCGACATGCACGATTTAGTTTCCATGATTACCCACTCCTATCAGCGCATACCTCAGTTGCTCTGGCATTGGGGGGTGATCACATCATCATTGTTTTCATGCGTGGATGTAACAACCGTGATTCCCGCTTCGAGCAGCAGCAACCCGTGGAGAACGCCTGTTAAGCCTTCGCTTGCCACTTTCACCAGCATGCGACTCTGCGAAGAAACCCCGTTAGCTGCTGAAAGTAAACACTTTCAACAGCGCACCACATTAAAAAAACACTCCTTAGCTGCGAAAAGTAATTACTTTCAACAGCGCGCCACCCGAGAACTGATTTTCCAAACCTTTTAATACTTGTCACTTTCCACAGCTAGCGTCAAGTGATGAAGCGATCTCTTTAAACATTGAAAGTGAGCACTTTCCTGCTTATACAATGAACCTTTTGAAAATGCGTTAGCTGTGGAAGAGTAAAAATTATTTTGAAAAAGAGGCTTTATATGGATCGAAAATTATTTCCTAAGACACACAAAAAAATATTTTCAGTGCATAAAACTCAAAATGACTTGAAGATACTACCTAACGCTATGATATCCACCCAAAACTGGGCCGAAAGGACGGTTTCATTTTGGGAGTTAACAAAATCCATTGCTCTTTTTTTATTCTTCTTCAATTCCTTCTTGGCTGCAGCCTTTGCTTACGAACTATCATATCCACCGTAATGAAGCGTGGCCAAATATAATACCCTCATGCCTATAAAAATAATTTCATCAATTTCCACTCCATAGCTCATGCTTTAAACCATTCTGACCATTCGACAATGGTACTCTATTCTCAAAATAATCCATGATCTCCTTCCGGTCGTTAAGCGTTTCTTGAGCAGACCTTCTCGTTACCAATTCTTGGATTACCGAGGATATGCGTTGAATTAGTAATAGATAAAATTTAATCCTTTTTAACAAAAATTCAATTATTATATCAATGTAGCATTATTATCATCCAATGGTTGTGAGTAAATGAGAATGAAAAATGATCAATCATACACGCCTACAGTACATGATGTTTTTACGTGGTAAAAGTGGAAAACCACAATGATTTTTCTTATCTTTAGAATTACATTCATTGGAAGCACCAACTTCCTTTGATGACACACAAGCGGAGGAGCTCCAACCTAGTTTTATCAGTCTAGCTTGAAGCTACAACTCTCAATTCTCTGGCTACAATGAAGGAGGCTACAACTATGTTCTTCAACTACAATTGGAAGGTGGCTCCAATTTTGTGCTTGCCCGATCCAACTTCCACATGGTGAAATAGAGGTATTCGGAACTACTTGTCACTTTATCACTATGAGATATACTATTGTAAACATCAGCCTGAGAATCAACCTCTGCCAAACAAACTGTAATCAACCTGTACCATAACCAAGTGCATCGCCATGCAACCTATACCTCAACACGTACCATAGGCAGTGCATCAACCATGCACCAACGTAATACCCTCAACACAGCCTGCATCAGCAGGTGCATCAACCATGCACCAAATATGTATCAATCATGCATGCAAAATATACATAAAAGATATTACTCATCAATGCTCAGCCTGTATCATCAGCTATACCTGTGTATGTGTCAACTCATCAATACTTGTCTCAAACATGCACTAACATACAACAACCTGTGCTTGCCCCGTCCAACTTCCCTGTGGTAGAAATAGAATGATGGAACCACTGTCACACTATCACTATGAGATATACTATTGTAAACATGTACCAATCAACCTGCACCAAACAAACTGTAATCAACCTGTACCATAAACAAGTGCATCAACCATGCACAACCTATACCTCAACCTGTACCATAAACAAGTGCATCAACCATGCACCAACATGTACCTCAACCTGTACCATCAACGAGTGCATCAACCATGCACCAAATATGTATCAATCATGCATAAAATATACATAAAATATTACTCATCAATATGTACCAACATCATCAACTATACACCTCATGTATGTGCCAACTCATCAACTACTTGTCTCAAACATGTACCCAACATGTACCTCAACCAAAATCCCTCATCAATTTCATCATCCAAATCTAATTTGTAACTCTGTAATAGACCTGGTGTATATGATCACATACCTGAAAACCTTCTTTAACTTTGACAACAAGAGACTAGCATTCTCATCAAACTTTACTTTAGTCTCACATGACTAATTTTGGATTAGTCAACAACCATAACTTGAAATAATCATAACTATGTACCTGTAATGAATAAAGATATGAAAATAGTACATAATGTTCTTCAATGTATTTTGTGCAATTCCTCCAGGTTTCACTACTTGGAACCTCTCAGAAAAGGAGTTATAGCAAAAATGACATACCTTGTTGAATTCTAGCTTATTCTAGTGAGATAACTTGTAGAGTGTGCCCCACATGGAATTTGTGTTGTATGGATCTGAAATTGGCACACATAATATTGTAGACAATACTCTAACCAATAAATTTGGTCTTACTGAATTTTGATCTTTTATTATTAAATTATGGCATTTTTACACGAAACGCCTGTATTAGACAAGTTTCAAGACTAGCCACAAACCCTATTTTCCACGGAGTGTAACTCCAAAAATAAAACAACCCACAAGTTGAAATGTTTATCACAACTTCTTGGATATGTTTCCTCAACGAACTCCATATTTTGTTGTCTGAGTCATTCTAGAAATTTTTTTATTGCAAAAATGGTGAGATGACCTGTAAATAACATACGTTAGAAAGCATCATCAAAATAATTTTTTCTCCCTTGAATTTCAGCCTTATTTACTTCACCTTCCCTTTGAAATTCACCTTAGATATCCTTTGGTTACCTCAATCACTTGTATATATTCAATATACTCAAGTGTAATTAAAATGAGAGACCATTGCCTCTTATTTATACTTTTATGTAGCTTCCTCAAGGGGTTACCTTCTAACCATCTTAAACCACTTTCCTTATTTTAGGGCTAGCCCACTTCTAACCACTTGTCCACTTAGTAATTTCTCCATTAACTTTATTATTTAAATAATTTATCCATTAACTTTTCTATTTAAATAATTTATTTTATATCCACTTTGACTTATAGTACACTCATCACTTCACTTTATTATTTAAATAATTTCTTCTTTGCAACCACTTGGACTACTTTGACCTTTTGGGGCTTCTAGATGACTCATGAGGGTTCTCCAACTTCACATGGCCATAACTCTATAACGGTGAGGAGTTATGTGATGTTCCACATACCACCGGAAATGGCATGACATGTACTATCCATCTAGAATAGTCGTACATGCAAATATATCAAAACTCATACCATTATCAATCAAACAAACTTGGGTCCATTAACCAAACCTTTGTGCTACCGAAATTCTCTACCAGACTTTCTTCAAGGGTTGACATCAATGACAACCAACCCAATTAATCAACAGTAGGATGGTAGCATATTTTTATGAACAATTACACCTATTATGACATATATCATGGTCATTGATTTGTAAAAAATAAGGCATCGTTGCCAAGGAGCGAAGTCCAACTTCCTAATAAATAACTTAAATGCCACATGACATATTGGTGAGTAGTACATTTGAATATTTGTGGTGAAACCACATTCCTTGTAAATTTGAATGATGGACAACTTATATTTGTGGTGACAACAAGCAATGGTATTAAAGACAAACAAGGTCTAATGTCTCACTTGAAAACTCCACTATGAGGGATCTAACAACATTGATCAATGTTAAATCCATGGAATCTACCTAAATATGCATGCAAATAAGATGATGGTCAATTAACTTGATGGTTGCAACATATATATTTAATTAAGGAAAACATGTAGTATTTGTTTGACACACTCAACAAGATTGAAGGAGGTCAACAATGTGAGTATTTGAAGCATAAATAATTGACTCTCTACAATATGTTTTTCAAACTTGAAGAGCATATTCAACATATTGTCTATGAAGATTTGGAGAACCTAAGAATCAATACCCTTTATTTGTGATGAAATCCCTTCAAGAAGATCATCCCCTAAAGATCATGCTACAAGAGGGCATCTTTATTCGATAATAATTTCTCAATCCAATCCCATTGTAGTCTCTACTTTTGAGATTGACCATTATCCAGATTCAGGATGTTAAATTGACCCGATTAAACATTATATGGAGGATTTATTTTAGAGCTAGAAATAGAATATTAGTCTTGGTCTTCATCTTTTGTCTTTGACCCATAATCATCTAGGTCATGATTTGCAAATGGCCATAGGTTTTCCTCATATAATTGTTTTCCCAGTCGATGAAGGTATACATACCCTAACCCCCTATGTATTTGAACCTATGACCTCCAAGGAGTATACACATGTTCTTAACCATTAGTAACACTACATAATATTTATTAATTATTATAATATATTAATTATTTTATGATATAATATGATGATGATCTAATTTTAAGTTCACAACCAAGCCATACACCAAATTGGTGTATGATACCCCCTTGTTTGTGGGACAAGGGACCCCCTCTGCACAACAATTTGACTGCTAATGACTACAAAGGTATATATACCCTACCTCCCTCTAGATTTGAGCTTGTGAACTCTTACGAGGAAACACATGTTATTAACAATAGTTTGTTAAATATTTAATATATGTAAATTATATAAAATATAATTTATATAATATATAATATATATAAATATAATATATATAATATATATAGTATATAATATATAATATATAATTTATATAAATACAATTTATATAATTTAAGTTATATAAATTATATAATTTATAAGATATATTCAAACAAACATAAAACCCATAATCTCTCACCCACATGTCCATAACTAGCTCCCCTGAATTACCTCACCTCCTCGTTGTGACTAACAACCCATAACCTCCCCCGAATTACCTCACCTCTTGGATGTCACTGAGAGAGAGAGAGAGGCCATTGTTGGAGGGAGAGAATCCATTGTTGGAGTAAGAGATCACTCACATGGCCATAGCCTCCCCTGAATTACCTCAGCTCTTGGTCGCAACCTAGAGTGAGAGAAGCCATTGCTGGAGTGAGAGAAGCCATTGTTGGAGCGACAAAGGAGGAGCGACTGAGAGTTCCCTTAATGGAGTGATAGATTAGGCAACATAGGAGACCCCATTTTGACTAGGAATGATGCCAAAATTTGTAAGTTCTTATAATCCTTTAAAACCCTATATCAGAAATTAAATCTCCTCCTTTTGAATCTCGTCCAAGGTTTTGTAAGTTATGGTTTAAGACCTGCTTGAATTAAGACCTGATATGATTTGAATCTCATCCATGAAATGATTTAAGACCTATTTGAATTGGTAAGTTATGGTGACAAAGGCACCCCCCATAAGCAACATGTCATCATCAAACTAAGAGTGGCTTGATTATTTGACTCCCTGGACAATCGATATACCCTTCAAGTTTCCAACAATTCTCTCTTGCTCCAACCTTTTGCTCAAAGAGAGAGCCATGAGAATGTATAAGAGTGGAGACAAAGGGAGGCCTTGTCTCATATCTCTCTTACTATAAAAAAAGGAGGTTAACCTATCATTTACCTATTATGTTATCCATAGGCATCCAATGCATGCTTTAACACATTGAATACTATTTTTTGTAAAGCATTCAACAAAATGATTAATATAACTGATTGAAACATTGGCCACGAGTGTGTCATTTGTGAATTGCAAATGGGAGAGGGGATATAACTCACCATGGATAAGAAGGCCTTTTAAATTGCCACTCGTAGTTTCTTGACACAAACTTCTTCTCAATCTTTCAACGATTGGTATGAATAAGAAAGGCTGTAGAGAATTAGCTTGTATAATCCCTAGGGAAGGGTTGAAGGTGGAATAGGGAGAACTATTCACTAGGATAGAGAAGAAATATGAGGAGACCTATTGTCTAACTCAGAAGATCCATGTTTGATAGAATCCAATGGTAGATAACATTTGAACACAAAAATACCAATTAATATGATCAAAGGATTTAGACATATCAAGCTTAACTTACATGTCTATCTTTTTAGTCAATTTTAAGGAGTGAATAGTCTCATGTACTACAATGATACCATCCATAATTTTTCACCCTTTAGTGTATCCTCCTTGTTAATGAGAAGTGATATGAGACATGATATGATTTGTTTTTAATGACTTTAGAGATGATTTTGTAGGTAAAATTACATAGAGATATTGGTTTGAATTTGTTTGGGGAGTTAGCTCTCTCTTCTTTTGGAATGAGTGTAAGGAATATGGGGTTGAAGGCCTATACAATTCCTTGTGTTTATCTAGAGTCCTCAAATACCTTCCAAGCATATGTTCCCAACACTAACAAATGATTTTTGAATAAATATGTTGTAAAACCATCTAGACCTGGAGATTTCCCTGATGCCGTGTCCATTACTATTATTTCAACTTATTCCAGAGTAACTCTTCTCATAAAGATAAAATTCTAAAATGGGATCACCATCTAGGGGATGTGTTTCAGGATGGACCTGATGGCTTCCTATTTTTCTATAGTTGGTTCAGAGTGGAGCCAATGATATAATGATTTGAGTTCCTTTTCTATGTCACCATGAAAGATGTTTCCAAACACTTCTTTGTTTCACTTTTTGAGTTTGGATTTTATATTCTTTAATCTTTGTTGAAATAAATACATCAATGATCCCTTAATTGGATCTCCTTCCTTTCAATTTGATGTCTCTGGTTGGTTCTGGTTCTTCCTCCTTAGAGTTGGTATTATCCTCCTTAT
>SNQJ01S0021739.1:81256-104359 GCA_010110895.2 Picea sitchensis | reverse complement strand
CGAGGTGATATAGTTCATTAACTATGACTTAAATGCAACACAAAACCCCAAGTGTATAAGTAGTAATGTCAAATAGAGCCAACTAATTTTGTCATATGATTTAGAGAGGTATTAATGAGAATGATTGTTAGTTATTTCTCTCATTTGATGGGGTGGAGGTACAACCAAACATGTATTTTTCATATTTGTCCTCCTTGAGCGAGGGAAGTTTAGGAAGACTAGAGGAAAGTGAGACATCTAGTAGGCCTAAAAGAGGGAGATCAACTAGATGTCAAAATATTAGAAGAAAATTCGATAAATGAATGGAATTTTTTCTCGTGGAAGGGGGGTCATGTTATTATGATGATGAGACCATAGGAGACATGGAGGTTCCCTTGAGGTACAAAAATATAGTGAAACAATGGGTACCCAAGGATCTTCCTCCTATAAACACATATTTTTGTGTGAAGGAGACGATATTTTGGATTCCACCATCGTCATTACACAGTTTGAGGTTGTTTTGCATGGATGGCATAAAGGTGGGTTACGCTAGATGTATTGAATTTATGGAGTATGTTGAACCTTGCTACAATTACAAATATTGGATGCATAGATACATAGTGTCTACAAATTATTTACAACTAAAAGGCGATAATCAAAATAAAGGATTCGGTACATTGACGGAAGGCCAAAAGCATCAGGGAATGTTTTAGGGTTTATAAATAGTACACAAACCAGGTCTACAAATAAACAACCCAATTGCGTATTTGAGGGGCGTGAAGGAAACCGTGATTTCGTGTGTGCCATAAAATCAATCGCGGTAGGGGAAGAGTTGTTGATCAATTACAATTTGAATCGAATAGATACAAACACTATTACTATGGGAGTGGTAAATATAACATTTCACCAAACTTGTAATTAATGAATCTAATAACTTATGTTTGTGTTAATTAATGTTTTTTGTTAATGTTTCATTTCGATATAAGCAATATAAGAAATATGTTTCATTAAATGACACCTTCCTCTAAGAAGCAATTATACCTCATTTTTAATTATGTTTTTGAAGAGTCTATTGGTTTCATTTAGATATTAATGGTTTCGATATTTTTATTGCAGGTTGTTGATCAGGGAAAGTCCTTGATGGATGAGATGATGCCATCGTCAGGGAAAAAGGTATACCCCATTGTAAATTGTACAAATTAAATATAAGTAATGTGTTTTTTAATTATGTTTTTTCGAGAGTCTATTGGTTTCATTTCAATATTAATGTTTTCAATATTTTTGTTGTAGGTTGCACCTGACCGGGGCAACTCCCCGATAGATCAGAGGACACCATCCTCGGCCTAGCCAGTATAACCCATAGTAATTGTACAAATTAAATATGTTGTATTATTACGATTTTTTGATGAGTCTATTGGTTTCATTTCGTTAATAATGTTTTCAATATTTTTGTTGCAGGCTGCGCTTGATCAAGGAAAGTCCTCGATAGATCAGAGGACACCATCCTCGACCTAGCTACTATAACCCATAGTAATCGTACAAATTAAATATGTTTTATTTTTATGTTTTTATGATGAGTCTATTGGTTTCATTTCGATATTAATGTTTTCTATATTTCTGTCACAGGCTACGTATCCATTAGTAGATAAATCCATAGAAATGGATGTGGATGAGCTAATGTGCGATGATGAAATCACATCATCTCTTAACCCCTTTTAGATTTTAAAGAAGTCCGTAAAAAAAAGAAATGTAGAAATCTTTCATTTGGTATTCATTCAATCGAAAAAAGAGGAGATTAGAGAAAATATTGATCGTTTGACTATGAGAGCTCAGTCGTTGAATGTATGCTGCGAGATATTTAATTAGAAGATAAATTCATTTATGGTTTTATATATATTTTCTACTCATATATGTCATGAACTATTTTTTTTTTTTTACAGGCTTATTTGTGTCCACATAATCCTGGTGAGGGGTCTGTTGCTGCTATTGATACTACTGATGAGTCTTCACATCACGAGCATATAACCCCATGTGCATATGAAAATGTGCCATTTTTTTTACTGAACAATCGAAAAAACATAGAAGGACACCACAAAGGGAATATTTGGGTGCATCCTCTATTTCTCGAGGCACTACAGACCATGCAGAACAGGGTCAGGGGGTCGATGCAGTAGAGAGTAGTATTGATATTTCACAAGCAACATTTCCTGGATCTTCTTGTGTTATTAGCACAAGAATAGTACATAACACATTTTTGGTGGACGGAAATCTCGTTCCCATAAAGATAGAGAAGATCCCAGGTATTTAAAAATGTTTTAACTATTATATATAATTTGATTGAAATTTACTCATAGGTCATTCTTTTTAAACTAATGATGACATGATCGTTTTGCAGGAAATGATGTTTTTTAAACATGTAAACAATTTTTCGCTGGAGATATTTGGGCCCACCATCCGCATAGGGTGGGATAAACAAAGAAAAAATTTAAAATATGAGCTCATTAATCGCTTGATTGGGTTGTTTGATGATGAGACCTTCAACCGAGTGGAGTTCCTTAAGAAATCCGACCAACATATGAATATTGTGAGGGACCAATATAGCGTTCATATAGAAACAAACCCTAGGTATGAGTGCCCTCCAATGATTCCAGTAAGGGAGTGGAAAGCCTTGCTGGATGATGGAAGGGAGAGGGCTTTAAGAAAATAGGGAAAGCTACCACCAGGCATAGGAAGGTATGAAATGATTTGAAAAATGTAATTATATGTTTATTACTCTTTATTTTTACATGAAATTTTCAACATCTAATGTATTTCAAACTTTTCATAGGTTTCCAGACACATTAAAGGAAACAAAGTCTAGACTAGAAAAGCATGGCCAACATAAGCTTGGTCCTGGTGGTTATTTGAATCTGGTGGCACAAATTGTAAGTATCAATAACTCAAATATTGTATCCAAATAATAAATTGCATATAAATTTGTTTTTATTTCACCATAAAAGATAAATTGATGATCTTATGCAAAATTACAGGTCGATTGGTTCAACGAAGTGCCAACGGAGGATGACTTGAGGCTTGGATTCCAACACGGCTAAGTGGCTTTTGTTGAACGCTGAAAAAGATTGGGCGTTGGGCCAACACAGTCTTCCAGTGATCCACCCTGCGTGCATGTAAATAAAATCAACAAAGTTTATTTAAGATTGATTACTTGTCTAGTCTATTCATTATTAATTTTGGCCATAAAATTTTGAGCCTCTTTTTTTGAAGCAGGAAAGCCACAATACACATAATGCCCATCATGGAGAATGATGGGCCAATGAAGGTCATGGTGTGCATCCTGGTAATGTATGTATTCATGTGCTACAAAAAACTTAGTATGAATTACAATTGGAAATATTTAATTGCAAATAATGTATTAATTCTAATCTTTGATTTTTCAACTCCAGATCATGCAGAGGGTCATCCTGTACAACATGATCAGGAAACTAGACAAGGAGATGAAGTACATGATGTGGCCCCATTAGGTAAAGATCACCACTCTAATGTTGTTTTTATTAATGAAATACTTGTAATGATATAAACAAAACATATCAATTTAACATTTCTTCATTATTGCAGTAGATCCTGGCACCTTACAACAACATATTCCACGTCGCGAGTACATGACCCGACAAACAATAATACAAGCTACATAGGTGACCAAAAGAACTGATAAAAATGTTGTAGAAGATGATCAATTGATTTCTGAATTTGTGAAAAGAAAAAAAAGCCAAAAAATAAGTGATTGTAATGTTAATAAGCTATTGCCATGAAATATTTTTTGCCTATGAATGAATGAGTGAATGAATCTTATAAGTACTGAATCAATGAATGTTGAATGTTTATTTATGACGAAAAACACATATTTTCATATAAATTCATTTATTTTCAAGTATATGCATTGGGTATGGGGAATTGAGAGTGATGTGAGGGGGAGGAGGGGCCATACGAGCTTCCACCTTCACATGGTTGGCCCTGTTCAATAGATAATATTAGACTATTCTTGAAACAAAGAGAAGCTCAATAAGGTAATGCTCTTTATTCTTATGTATTATATATTCGTGTAAATTTTGAAATGCATGTCTATTTCTTAAATTCTTTATCATAAATTTAATATTTCATGGTTCATTGACTTTTACAGGACTTCGCACTAGGAATTGCAATTGATTACTAGCCTATTTGGAGAGGCTGCATCAATTGTAAAAAAAGGTACATAATTAATACTAATGAATATATCTTTTTATATGTTGTTTTATTTATTTACCTTTCATGTGAATTGTAGTTCTTTATTTCATTTATTGTACATAGTTTATTTCATTCATTCATGAATGTATGCATATTTACCCTAACAAACCTAATTCTCACTTTACCCTACCAACCCCTACCTTACCTTTCTCTCACCTTCCAACCCTAACTTGATGTAACCTATCTTGATCATCTTACATACCCTATGTTTTCTTACCCTACCAACTCAACCTAACCTAGCCTACCCTTAGTCTAACTAAACCTAAATTAATTGTGTAGTATATTGTACCCGATGGGCACCATTGATGGTGTGTACCATTTCATGCCAATAGGGAAGCTTACATGGAACCAATGTTCTTGGCATATTTTTTTTTTTGAAACCCATTTTTAACCTCAAAATTCCTCTAATGTAAGTGATTCAAAGAAATAACACTTTGCTTACAGATTAAGGAACCTTTTTTACTTTACATCCTTTAATGATAAAAATAATTTGGCACCTTGGAGTGGTGAACCATTCATAGATCAGGGCCAAAAGAGTTGTTGGCCCTAATATTTTGTGCTATTTCACAAGGGGCCATGACATTATCTGCTCAATAAAACTCAATAAGTTGGATACAAAGAAAAATAAAGATATCATGTCACAAGGGGCTATGGCATTATCTTCTCAATAAAATTTGATAGGTTGGGTTCAAACAAAACTAAATATCTCATGTGAATACATTTGAATCTCCACTTTATCTCCATAAGGTAAGAAGAGTACCATTTAGGTCCTTCGAAGGATTGGGTTGTGGATGATAAGAATCCTCACTGGAACACTACTTTTCCCAATTTTGATTTGGTTGAAGGTTCTTCTTCATTTGAAGTAGAGGATTCTTCGGGTTCGATCCCACAAGGAGCTTCCAATGCCTCTCGCGCACCTAAGAGCACTTGTATATGATGATGTACAACTTGATGATCATTTTTTTAGAGAAATTAATTTCCCTCATCCTCCCATGTATTAAGTGTTCATAACAAGGACATCAGTACCTTTCTAATGCCCAACGAATTCTCCCCTCTTCCTTGGATTTCCATATGGAGGACAATAGTAACCACCAACCACAATAGCCATTGGTCAACCCCAAAGACTCAATCACAATGTATTCCTTGGATCTTATAACTTGATGATATTGACACTTAGTGACCTTTACACCTGCAACTTCATTGTATTTCATACTTTATAAAGGAAAATTTTGGTACTATACTCAATGTAGTTACCACAGTTAATACATGTGGAATAACACAATAACTTATAGTGGCATTATTACAACTTAATTTACTAGCACATCAAAAGTACAAATCTCAAGGTCATTTTGGGAAGTAGCTTGATATTTTGTGACATCATCAATACCCCTCAATTCATGGATCTATATTTCCATATGTATATTTTATCATTATTCACTGGAGAACAATATGGATCAAGTGATTGGTTCAAGGAAGTTCCAAAGTTCTGTTTGGAACTCTTAGAGTTATTTTCCTTTTCCCACCTCTTTCAGTGTCATTGATTTTGTTGGTGATAGTATCCTTATGTAAAGTTATGTTTGTTAAAATCAATATTGTTTTGATTGGGTTTCTTTTGTATCCATCTCTTGAGTTTATGCAAAAAATGGTCAAGGTTTGTCAATAGTTAGGAGGTTCTAGTTCTACCAATTCATAGAGAATTAAAATAAATGGTTTCGAGAATGTTAATGATGCAAAGGCAATTTCATATTCATTTGGATACACCAATTTTTTTAACCTATAAATCTCATAATCACCTTTAATTTTTCCTTCAATCTATCATTTTCATTGTCAACCCCTTAAAACTTCTACTTAAAAATCAATTAAGAAGAATCAACTAATTGTACAATATTCTCAAAGGTATTGGAAAATTAAAAAAAAACCGTGATCCATTATCCCCTTAATTTATATCATCCACAATTCCATGGCCACTATAACTAATGTTCTTAGCATGTTAAGAGTACTTGGATTATCATCCAACTCCCCAAGGATTTCATGATGACATAAAAGTTGCTACATGGACAATTTAAATTTCTTTCCCTTCAAACTTTAAGTTGATGTAGAAGCATTTCGAACAATGGCTTTACCTTATACTATTGGTGCTACACACTTTAGAAACCCCATATACATAACCAATTACCACATCTCCATAGTAAAATTTGGATGGGTTAGGGAGGATAGGACATCTACCAAACTAGTGAATTCAAAAGTGGAATTTTTGATAAATGTCAAAAGCCTACTATTTACAGGCTTATCCATTATAAAGGTGGGTTAGTTGATGTATCATTTAAGGTGTCGATTGTTAGTAGGTAGGGGGTATTGGTCTTCTTGCAATCTTTGGAGGCAATAAGTTCCCTTGCCAATATTCTCAACAATATGCTATGGTCCATTCCACAAAGGGTAAAATTTTGTGTGCTTCCCTTATGGTTCACAAATTTTGTCCTACATTAAAATTAAATATCTAGTTTGGAAATATTTGTAGAAGCACTTTTATCAAACCAACGTTTGACTAGATTTTAGTGGGATGTGAAGTTTTATTTGGTTTTGATTCCTTCCTCTTTGAGTTTGAGCAAGGAAATGATTCTAGCTTGCATTCCAGTATTTCCATCTCCTATTTTTTTTAAGAAAGTTGTAGGGAGAGTAAGAAAATATTTGAACGTAGCATTGTTTCTTCTCCTTAAACTAAGAAATAGGGAGATATTCCTAAGGAAAAACTTGGGGTAACTTGGTTGTCCCATAATGAGTTGAACAATCGATTGTTCCAATTATGATGGTGATTAGCGTTTTTTTTATTTATATTTAGAATCAAGTTACTTGTTGTCGAAATGGCCAAACTATTTCCTTGTGAGTAATATTTGTATCATCAACACATATCATTTGCTCAAGAAATTTCCATCTTTTAAATTTTTTCTTAGATAGTTTTTTCCCTGGAGGATGAGCTTGTGCATGGGGACAAGTGTCATGTAGATGTCTTGTTTGGCGATAATTCGGTACCAAAATATTGTATTCTCATAACTTAGAACTTGATTCCATCTAAAATATTTTTGTTTGAGAATCAATTTGTCCAAAATACCTTTACTAAGGTCCATCTCAATACAAATATGATCATATGTGGACAAACTCAATGCAATGCCTCTCTTAATATCTATTTCCATATAGCTACCCAAAGAGTTCCCAATATCCTCAAAAACTAATAAATGCTAGAAATGTAATGGTAGGTTTGGGAGTGATACACAAACTATATTCTAGCAGTTGATGGGATGTTAGGGTCAAATTCAAGAAACCATGGAGTAATCAAAACATCTTCTTTTCCCAAAATCTAGGGTTTCTTAAAATTTTTCTAATAATTAACATCATTATAAGATAGAAAAACAAAAAAAAACTTTGGAGAAAAGAAATATCTCACAATTATCTCTCCAAGTTGAGTGGATAAATTTGCACAAATCTAAAGGAGGCCAATGCACATTCGATTTGCATATGACCCTTTATAATTTAATTATTGAATTATTTTTGTGATCTTCAAATTTGATATTTTCACCGACAACACCTCTTCTGATTTCTCCAATATAAATGCATTAGACATAAGAGGAATTAGAGTAGATGAAGTTGGAGATTTGTTTTTGACCACATCCTTAGAATAATGTTTGGAAGATGAAGATGCACCTTTTCCCATTGCTCCTCCATCCATGTGTAAAATGAAAAAAAGAGTCGAATATTTACAAATGTTGTAGTTAGATAATAGAGCGTGATCCTTGATTTTTTTCCTTGCAAACATAAGTCTCTATTGGATTTCTAGAATCCTTTGCATGTATTCTAACTTTATTTTTATATCTGCTACAGAAAATTCTGAATGTACCCATATCATCATAGTTTTACATGAGAGAAATTTGATCATGATTAAAAACCTAATTGAAGAGCATGCATTTCTTTGAACTCTTGGGGTGCATCATCAAATTGTAGAGGTTATGAGAACAATGATTTAACACTTTTTTGTATAAGGATTACGCCAAACAATTGATATGCATATATTTAGTTACATACTTGGCATGCAAACTCTATTGTCATTATATCTTGGAGATATTAGGATGGGAACCTCTCCAAGTAGCTTCATTGGTAACAATCCTAATCCAAAATGAAATATTTTATTGTCTAGAATCACACTTTCCATCACACCATGAATGTCATCACCTTTGTCAAATTGTTCATCAATCATGGCCAATAGATTGTTAATCCAAGTAGATATAGTGTATCCTTGCCACCATGGGTATTTTTGTCTGTCCACTTTCCTCCATGGGCACATGCAATATCCTCCCACTTGAGTTTTGTTAGTGTGTAAGGTTTTCTTTAGTGATATCCTTACTAAGGTTTCTTTCTTTTTGAAGAGTGCTAAAGTTTATCCCAAATTAAAATATACAGGCGGAACCGAAGGATAATGATCGAGGGATAAAGGAAAAATGTTTGTTCTGTTTGAATTAATAGTCAATGGTTAGCACAATTTAAATCTAGTTAGCAATATTCTAAATTGGTAGAATGATAAAAAGTTGGCGGAGGTGCTAAAAGTGGAAAAGCATTAGAGAAATGTGGTTGGGCAACTCGGATCGCGAGTCTTAAATCTCATCAACGGTTGATATTCATTGCGGAGGTTGAAAGTGATCGGGGGTTAATTACTTAAGCGGTCTCAACAATGAAAACCGCGGTATAGTCGTTGGGGTAAGTGTCAATAAAAGGTTCATTGCGGAGGTCAAGGTGGTGTAGATGAAAACCACCCTCGACAACTTCCGCAATAACACTTTATTTAAATAAATTGAAGGGTTTATATGTATATTATTTTCTAAAGCACCAAAGTGAGAACTACCAAAAGATATTTCCTCTATCTCTACAATCCGTCTTCCACTACAAATTCAAAGACTACAGGTATTTATAAAGTGCTCTCGATGCCATGGAACGAACTAAAATTTCAAATGCACCTTACCAGAACCCTGAAAATAAAAAAGATTCAATTATTTATAGGGATTCCAATGTGTTCGACCCTGTGTTTTCTGTAAACACTGTCACTGAGTCTAGAAGTAGGTTAAGTGCATTAGGATTCCAAAATGCACCTTTTATAGATGTTGTTAAATTCACAATTTTTCCCTATTGTCTCAAACAGTCATATCAATTCCCAGAATTTGTTAATTGGTGTGCCACCCATTATTCGAATTCCGAAAGGGTTACATAAGGATTTTTCACAAGGTTTTGAGTCATTTAATGAAACATAAATGATTATGGTTTACAAGGAATGTGAATTGGAATTAAAAAACCAACGTTTTTGTCATATTTCCAAACCAGATCAGTCCATTTCAAGTTTGTCATTGCCTTATAATGTAAATATCTTCACCAAAGAAGTATAGTTGGCTTGTTAACTTCTGATTCAAATATTAGGGTCAGATAATGATCAACATGTTGTTGAAGTCATGCTATGTTTTCTTCTGAGAGTCTTCAAGTCTGATTCAAGTTAGTCAATATGCCTTAATTTTGATGAATTCCTAGCTAATGAATTTCCACTCTCTGAGACATTTCAGGTATCAAACCCATTTCTTGAGAATGTTGCTAGTTTCAAATCATGAAGAACTAAAGAAGATGGTCCCATATTTCTCATTTTTATTAGCATAAACAAAGAAAATCACCATGTTTACTTTCATAAACAAAATCATGTAAAAAATATGC
Organism: Picea sitchensis; assembly: GCA_010110895.2. NCBI lineage: Eukaryota > Viridiplantae > Streptophyta > Pinopsida > Pinales > Pinaceae > Picea > Picea sitchensis. Next base: position 94,357 of record SNQJ01S0021739.1, on the reverse strand, counting down.
AGGTTAATCCATAATGCGGTTTTTCCCAGAGTCTTGGAGGATATGAAGAACAAATTTCAATTTGACTAGCAGAACAGGGTTGGGGATTGGTTCATATACATTATTTCTATAGTTATTAGAATTTATGGATTTCATGAAGTACCCTATATTCTGCCTGCTTTTATTACCCCCAGAATTTTTGCATTGGAATTTATTATACAAAGGTTAGTAATAGAATCAAAACATTTCATTAAGCTGCACAGGGAAACATATATCAAGTTTCCATTTAATATAAGCCCTTTTGTTTTAAAAAACAAGCCATGCATTCCAACAGTATAAGAGATGTTGAAAGTCCTGAGTTTCTGAGAAGAAGAAAAGATAAGGTATGATCCTCATCAGATTATATATAACATAAGACAACAAAATAAAAATGCTCCATATGATCACCAAACAATAGAAAGGATAGATAAAATAACCAATTTGGAGAGTTTTAAAGAAGGTTAAAAGTTGACTGAGATGCAAGAGTATGCAGGGTAGTTCAATTATCACACAATTACTATCCAAACCCTTGCTAAAGCTAAATTATTGAACAAAAGATGTTTTCTAGAGATAATAGAAATGGAGGTAGATGGGGAACAATCTATCAGAAAAAGGATGAAGATTACTCAAGTAAAGGATATTATTGATTTAGAGGAAGAATAATAGGCAAAATATCAGGGAGGTTATGCTCTTTTTAAAAGGGAGAAAGGTGAACCAAAAAATAAAGATACTTCATTTGTTTTCCACAATCAAAGGAATGTATTTGAAGATGTTAAAGGAGATCCATTTAAATCAAAATAAGATCTCATTAAGAAGTATACAGAGAAGAAGACACTGGAATCAAAAGAAGCTCATAAATTATTCCCTGAAGTCAGAAAAATATCTCAAGAGACAACTTCACTAATTACTATTAGGGATCATGAAAAGAATACTTTGAACATTGCAATCGTTGATGAAGACAAGGTGTTAGAGGTAAAGATCAGATATGATAAGATCAATGCACTAGACAAGATACAATTTCATAAGCAAACCAATGATATGATTTATGTAGATTTGTTGCATATGACATTGAAGAACTCTAAGTTGACATCGTTGGTGTCTAATCTTGAGAGTCAATTGAAACAAGAAAAAAAAGTTAACAAATCTTGGAAGTTTCAAATCAAAAGATTTGAAATATATATTTTTAGCTTGTGGGGAAGATCTGAAAAATCCTCAAGGAATGAGGAAGATTTTGGATGAAAAAGAGAATATTATTCAGACTCTCAAGAAGAAGCTAAAAATTCCAGCATCAAATCATGTACAAACTCCAGAGCTTACAACAATTGAGCAAGAAAGAGAATTACTACATCAAGAGGTGATAAGTTATAAAGCCAAAATGGTGCAATTAGAGAAGGAAAAAGGGGATTGGCTCAAAGAAAAAGAAGAACTGATGGAAATAGTTTCCTTTGCAGGCCCCATTCACGAAAAGAATGTGGCTACAAAGGATGAGGACCTAGTAAAAGCCATGTCACAAATTAGCTTGAAACATGGGGAAATAAAGGGGTTAAAAGAAGAAAATAAAAAGTTGAAGCAAGAAGTTTCTCAAAGGAGTGAAAAGAGTGAGCAAGTTAAAAAACAGAACGATTGATTTCCAAGTTAAATTCAAGGATAAAAGTAAAAGTTCCATTGCAAGGAGCCAAACATGTTCTTCGGGATTCATTAGCAACAAATATCACTAAGTTTAGGCATTATCTGAATTTTTTTTATAACAAGAATACTGCAACAGTTACATCTCGTCATAAATGTGCAGTTGTAAATGAAACATTGTTGAAAATACCATTAGATTGGGCTCAAAATGAAATCAATCTATTGAATTCAGTTTCTAATGTAGATTTGCAGACCATTGGGGTCAAGGATAGGATTGTGATTATAATTTGGGCTAGAAATATCATTGTCAAACATAATCATATAAAGAATGTGCAGACAAAGATTGAGCAGATGGAACAGAGTGTGCAAGACTTCAAGGACCTATTTAGTCAGTTGTTTAACAAAGGTATCCCTTCTTTTTCGGATGACAAAGGTAACATGATTTCAAAAGAAGAATATAATGTATTGTTGACTCAAGTTCGAATGGATCATTCAAAGTTTGAAGACTTAGAAGAGGGGTTAAAAGGGGTTACAATAGTTGATAAATTGATGAATGATTTCGAAGTTTGAAGCCAATTCAGGACAATCGGATCAGGTCTTACCACTATTTCCTATGCATCCTGCATAGAATTATAAATTCTTGTTAAGGAAATGGTTGATTATGACATTCCTTCTGAAAGTCAGTGGAAAGAAATTGTAATATTAGGAAAAACAAAATACAAATTACCTGCTTCCAATTGACCTTGAAGGTTCATTCAAGTGGCATAGTACAATTCGAAGGAAAGTCAACAAATCATTCAAAGATATACCAAAGATAAAGAAGAGCTCAACTGGCAGCAACGTGTTAACAAATCTCTATATATTTTGCAGGGAATATCTATTTTTGTAAAAGTATGTTAAGACTGGCTCATTAAGAATTTTGTATATGTTTTATAATTTTCGATGTAATGGGGGTTCGAGAGGGAGGAAAAGCACTGATATGTATTGTAATATTTTCCCAAGATTAATTAAATTATCATGCAGAAGTATTGAATGTTCTTACCAAGATATTCATGTGTTAGTGCTCCTTGGTGTGTGTTTTCCCATGTGAATGTGTATCTTTTTTAGTTTTTCCATTTAAATGTAATGTCTTTAGTATTTGAATGAACTTATATGATTCAGAATTCATTCCCTATTAGATGCTCTGAATTCAGTTGTTTTCATATATTTTCATCAATTTCTTCTAAAGTTAATGCAAAATTTATCCTTGGTAGATGCTCCGCTTTAATGAATTGTTTCCTTTGATTCTGCCACCATACTATAATGATTTGATTGACTGAGAAAGTGTGACTATATTGGATTTGATTATTAGAACATTCTATCACCATCCATTGATAATTTTTATTTATTTGACTCCATGCCCAATGGTCTTTGCTTCCCTGTCCTACCATAATCAATTTGAAACCCTTTTATTGAAGATCTAGCCACTGAACTAATTGAAAATCTGTAAGAGAGAGCCCTCTTTGGGTTGGAAGGGATAGCTTCCAGTCCTAAATCTTGGTTTGAGGTTACCTCTGTGATTTTCCTCCTCAGCCAAGGCAATTTATATAGTGTTAAAAAGTTATATTCTTTCTTTAAAGCAGTGGAAATCTACCTCAGAGGGAAACTTACTTGATAAACATACATTGTTGAATAAACCGTAGAATTCATTGTACATCTTGAAGGTGTAGATGGAATGAAAGGATTTGCACCATAGCGCTGACTTGGATTCTGGAAGACTAGTGCATCACTCTACCATTTACCTTTCTAAATTTACAATATAATATGGTAAGTGCTACTAGCAATGGAGGGAATGATAAAATGAATTTGGATAAGGTTTTTAGGAAGTTGTTAAATGAATAATAAGATGAAATTGGATGAGGTTGTTGGGAAGTTGTTAAATGAAGAAACCGGAAAAAATATTGTTCAAGGGTGCCATGAAAATGAAGCACTCCTCACAATAGGTTATTTGAAATGTCAATTTCAATGTTAGATTAGTGAGAAAAGGGAACAACACCTCAAGGGAAGTTAGGGTTTAGAGAAGTTAGTGTGGTCATTGCATTTTTTCATCTTGGTTTCATTCTCCATTTATATTTAAATCTCATGAAGCCTTTGTTCATACAATGTATCCATCCAATAAACATATTTTGTCTATTGAATCCATATTCTTGGTGAGCATAACAATGTGGAGTTGGAATATTGAGTTGTGTTATCTCCTGTAGTAAATCCATTTGCTTGATTTGGATAATCTGTGACCTTTAGGATGAATATGTCTCTTAGAGCTCCCTATAGGTCATTGAGGCTTTGGATGCCTATAGGTGTATACATTTGTGTATACAAAGACACAAATGGAAGGTATAGATATTTTTCATTTAAGCTATATATTTTTACAAATTAAAGAGTATTCCAAGTGACAAGTGCCCATTTCTTAGCTGAGTTGGTGCCCTGCCAAATAAAATTGCACCAGAGAGCCTTATTAACTTTTAGTATTATTTTAGGAACTACCAGAGTTTAAAAGAGATAGATAAGGATGACTTGAAGGACCGATTTTATGAGAATGATATAACCAACAATGTTGAGGGAGCGGAAAGTCCAATTGGTGAGATTTTTTTTGAGACAGGAGAGAAGGTCTTCCCAATAATAATTGTGAACAATAGTCTCCAAGAGAGAGGAACCAAGATATTTGGGTAGAAGGGAGCTCCTAGTNGCCCTGCCAAATAAAATTGCACCAGAGAGCCTTATTAACTTTTAGTATTATTTTAGGAACTACCAGAGTTTAAAAGAGATAGATAAGGATGACTTGAAGGACCGATTTTATGAGAATGATATAACCAACAATGTTGAGGGAGCAGAAAGTCCAATTGGTGAGATTTTTTTTGAGACAGGAGAGAAGGTCTTCCCAATAATAATTGTGAACAATAGTCTCCAAGAGAGAGGAACCAAGATATTTGNCGTCCGGCGACAACGTCATAGGTCTGATGCCCTATGAAGTCAGATATCTGATGGGTCCAGTGTCAGGATGATTCAAATCCATGAAGTTTGTATCCGATGACCCTACCATAGGTCTGACACCCCTATGGAGTCGAATATATGATGCCTATGGGGTAAGATGATTGACGACCTAGCCATTGATCCAACAAATATGGAATTTGAATAACTGACAACTATAGGGACAACATGATCGACGACACAACCACTGATCCGACGGCTTTGGTAGTTAGATAAAAANGGTTGGCGTCCGGCGACAATGTCATAGGTCTGATGCCCTATGAAGTCAGATATCTGATGGGTCCAGTGACAGGATGATTCAAATCCATGAAGTTTGTATCTGATGACCCTACCATAGGTCTGACACCCCTATGGAGTCAAATATATGATGCCTATGGGGTAAGATGATTGACGACCTAGCCATTGATCCAACAAATATGGAATTTGAATAACTGACAACTATAGGGACAACATGATCGACGACACAACCACTGATCCGACGGCTTTGGTAGTTAGATAAAAAACTGATGTTATTTTGTTTCGAATAACCGACAATGTCCCATCTACAATTATACAAAAATAATTCCATCGAATTTTAGACGAGTAAATGTCAAATTTCAGACAAATCAACCATCAAATTTTGGGTACAAATGTAGTTTTGATGGATGGGATTAGTTGTGGCCTGAAATGATTTAGTGTTCGGTTTGGGCTGAAATGTGAAGTGAAGGATATGTCATAGGGAAAAAAGGAAAATCCATTGTCATAAATAATTGGGGAGACCAGGGTCCAAAGCGTAGAAAATCTAAATAAAACAACTCTAACCCTATAACAATTTACCAGTGAAAGATAAAGGGTATGGTTGTATTTAGGGTTTACCTAGTAATTAATCGACACGTGGATAAGGGTATTTTGATGGAGTGGTGCTTTTGTCCCTTCGACATATTGATGATGTACTCACTCTGGTATATACTAGAGAAGTTGGAGGGAACTCCTCTGGTATATATTGGAGGAGTTTACATTAATTTTTTTGAAAAAATAGAAACTTGTCTCCAATTTTTTTTCTTAAGTGTCAAAACCAAAATGCAGTTTAGACCAAACCAAGAAAATATAAAGTGACTTTTTTATAGAGAGGAGTAACCATGATCAATTTTTGAAGAAAATCTCAAGTCAAGAAGATTTCAACGAAGAGAGAAGAATGGGGCTCCATTTTCTTGGGTGAGGAATTTTTAAGTAAGAAAAATACAAGAAAAAGGAGGGTTGCTGGTGAATGTCACTACAGGACCATATAGGAGCTATCATTTTGGTAAAAAAAATGGAGGGTATCTTTGAATCAAATCCCTCACTAGGTGAACGCAAAAAAAATAATGACAGACTCCAACAACTAATAAAATGAAGACTTTGAACCCAGTTGGGAAAATGAAGAGGAATATGAAGACTGTAAATCCAATTGGAAACACAGAGAAGAAGATAAAGACTCTAAATCTAATTGGGAATATGAAGAAGAAGATGAAGAAAATGGTGATTTCGATGAGGAAATTGATGTGAACTAGGGTGGTTTTGTAAATATGTTTTCTACATTATTTGTAACCTCACCCACTAAATATAAGGGTAGCACAGTCTCATTGCATGTCAAACTTGCAAGGGACTATCTATGGAAGAGGAACCTCAACTCTAGAAGTGAAATGAATTTTTTTGGAGAAGAGGATGTGTGAATCTATGTTTGGAGATTGAAGTCTCTATTAAGGTAGACAATGATAAAATCCCATAGCAAATCAACCAAAACACTAGAATTATCACATACTTCTCATATGTCCTCCCACAACCCTAACCCTAGCATATAAACTTCATAACAAGGAGGTTCAATGGTTCGACAAAGTTGTTGATTTTTTTTTAAGATGGTTATATTATAGGGATGGTTGTTGTTTCATCAAAATAGAAGATGAGATCCTTAAAAAAAGGGTCTCTCTTAAGAGACTTCTTGATAAGAAATTCAATAGAGAGATTCTCAGATTTGGAGAACATGAAGAGGGTGCTAAAATTTATGGGAAACATAGGAAGTCATTCATTAAACTACGACCTTGTCTTGGAAATATCATAAACTATATCTTAGAGTTGGGAGAATACCATTTGCATATGGAACAACAATTTAAGTTCAATCAAATGTATTGTCACAACGTGGACAATTTTGATGCTAGGAAGTATGGATATGCATTCTTCGGTACAAGCAAAATGGATTATAGAAACAGTTTTATGGAAGGCCTTGATGTTTTCAACATACACCATGTTTTTTCTCAAGACATTACCATCACATTCATCCTCAATCCACATCATGAGTATGCTCGATACTTTGTATATAAAGAGATGCATAAATGTCCTAAACAATTCCACATAAGAGACCAAAGATCGATTAGTGGATTCACTGACAATTGACACAATTATGCAAATTATGGAAAGAGTGTAATATTAACTCTTAGCACAAGCATGTAGGAAGCTGGGGAACAAGGTTTTCCATGAATTAGAGGTGCAACATGAGTCTTTTTTTTTTTTATCAATTGAAGCTTGTGGTTCTAGTCTTTCTTGTATTGGACTACACACCACTACCAGATTATGAAAAACACAATGACGTCGACGAATGGCTTGGAGGAGCTTTTGAAAATAATCTCTTTGCTTTGAGGACAAAGCAATTTTGAAGAGGAAGGAAATGTTATGTATATAAAAATAAGATAGGGATAATAAACTACAATAGTAAACATTTACAAAAAATTAATAAATAAATAAGTAAAAAGACACAACTCTTCAAAAAGAGGCAAAGAGGCATCCTGTAGACTATATTTATAATCGGCTTCCAGATCCCATTTACCATTTCAGTTCAACCTTCTATTCTATAGCATAATTTTGGTAGCATTTACTTACTCTTCAGGTCACACCTGAAACCATTGAATCTCTCTACTATTTATAGATCCAATGAGGCTAGCCACCTCATCACCTCCATGCAAAATTAGACATTTTTCTATTTATTTAATTTAATTATTCTTTATTATTCATCACTCTCTCCCCATGCGTCCTTCCCATTTTATTTCTTGATTATTTATTTTGTTTAAATAAATAATTTAACCTTTCAACAAAGTAATAGTATATTTAAGAGCCCCCTAAACGTGGGTAGTTACTTTATGAATTAATTGAACCATGGGTTCTTTTTAAATTTACCTGGCTTAATTCGACATCTAGAAGAATTAGTTGTCGAGGAGTAAGGTCACCCCACCTTACTTCATTCCATCCAATCATACAAATCCATACATTTTTCAAATAAAGACTCCACACCTCAGTTGAAACTCAACGCCTATGTTAAGGAGTCATTAGTTATGACTCACACCCATCTATTGGCAAGTTGGCAAAGATTTTCCCTATATCTTACACATGTAATAATCACACACACATCACAAAGATCGATATCGTATAAGAATCATAATAATTTGATTGTTTAATATTACCATGCATACATATTTTCTATTTGAATCTTAGCTTGAAGTTATCCCAAACAACCATATCCACCTGTGTCATCCCTTAGGTGATCAATGTCCTAAACCACTAAGATCAATGCAATCATATCACAAAACATGAATGTATATATGAAATATAAGCAATACAATATCAATGAAAGGCAATTGGTTTCATTAAGCTTTCACAACATTTAATTTGTCTTCCATATCCTTCCTCTTGATTCAATCAACTCCACCTAGGAGTCCTATAGATCCTTTCCACCTACCACAACTCACTTTTGTTCACATCATAAGTATTCATTTCATTATCCAATCCTATCAATCCAGTACATTCCACATGTCACATATATAGAGAATAGTTAAAAACATGGTGTTGACGCCAAAAGACTAGCGAGTCTCAAGCATCAACATTTTTAACCTCCAGTAGGGCTAAGTGAGAAGAATCGGGAGTGTCACCCTAGGCTTAGAGCCCTAGACAAGAATGCACATTGAACTCTAAGTTAATTTTATCCTAACCTATACTCCAAGCATAGATCCCTTTGTCCTGTAATTTTCTTTTAACAATATTTAATTTTTATGATTTTATGCTATTTACAATTTGATCATTTCTATGTGAGGATTTATACAATTGGAATAATAAAATTAAAATTAAAAGGAAATGTAATGATAAAAATAAAATGCATTACTTGTTTTAATTTAGCAAAAATAATTTAAAGTAAGGTTAATCTAAAAACTAAGAAGTTAAAACCCTATGTTAGATTTAAAGTAAAAAGAAAACTTATCATATAGCACTAAACTAGCAATATTTAATTTTATTTGATTTATGATTTTTATTTAAAAGTTAGGGCATTAAAAAAAAGGGGGTTTGTATAAATTAAAACATTTAATGAGTGAAACACATTTATTTATGAATTTGTTCATTTCCTTTTTTAAAGTTTAGGATGTAATACAAAATAAAATAAAAAACAAATAAACAAAGTTTATGTACACTAGTCAGATAGTAAATAAACATTATGAACATGATCGTTTACAATGTAAATACAATTCATTTATATATATATATATATATATATATATATATAATTCTGAAATCAAAATGTAAAATAAAATTGAAGAATATTAGGGAATTTAAAGAAAAAAAATCAAAGAGATGTACAGAGTGACAAATAGCTAGTTTTCATTGAAAAACTCCCATACAACATCATAAATCAACCAAAATCTTCAAGTCCTTGAGTAGATGAAGGCCAGGTACATGGTCTTTACCCCTTCTAGACAGAACTTACAATAGAAAGACCAAGCATAGGTACATGGTCTTTAGCCCTTCTAGACAGAACTTACAATAGAAAGACCAAGCATAAAGAAGAAAAAGAGAGTTGATCCAAGAAAGAATAGAGCCATGATGGTGAATCACAAGGAGAGAACTTGTATAGTAAAACTGATTAGCACTGAATCGAATCAAGCCTTATTACAGCAAACTAAACAAGTAAATCTTTACCTCATGAAGGTCAGCAAACTCATTCTCGCTTATCCTCTTCGTTACTTCGCAAGACCACCTACTGCTGACGATTTCATCAATCCATGTTGAAGATGTAATAGACGAATAAAATGAAAAGCTCTCTCAACACTCACAGCATATTACTCACTGAAAAATCTTCCTAAATTCTCTCTCTCAACTTTATTTCTGAGATCATATATCTTTGTACGCTGCTCATTTAAATAATGTTCTTTGGTTTCATGGACGGTTCTAACTGTTTTGATAGTTTAACAAATTGAGGTCGAATGGCTTGAACTGCCTGAGAGGTGCCAAAACAACTTGCTGCCTTGTACCTACATATATTCATTTGTTTCCATCCTGTAAATAAGTGCTTTTCGGATTTTTTAATCCACCCGAAATGATAATTATAATACCCAAAGAATACGTGAAGACCATTTCGATGTGATCTCTCCTTTATAATACTGGTGCAATAGTTTTCGGTATGTCGCCTTCAAATAATGAACAAAGTTATGTCCATTGGAAATATAAGCTTGGTCTTTACGCTTTACTAGGCATCATACAATTCGATCTATTCTTTGGTAGTTATATACTATTGCTTTTGACATGGCATGGAGATAATAAACAAAGCCATAACTCTCTAAAAAGCAGGTCATAATTAAAATATTGAATGAAGAGACCCGTATTTTGGAAAAGTGGGTCATGAAGTAGTACGTTGGGTTTAATGAAAAGTGAACATAAATATATAATAATATATTTATTTTTGAAAACTTGGCATGTCATGAAAAAGTGTCAAACTTATAATCCAATGTTTGGTAATGATGTTATACTCAGAAGAGGCATGGATAATAATTGGATGAGAGAGGAGTTATGAGTGTAAAAAAAAATGATAGGTAGAAGATAATGACAATTCTACTGACTATCATATTAGTCTTATTAACAACTTGTAATGAAACTATTTTCATTTTGACAAACCTGTAACTTGTCCAATAAAATATATTGACTGACGATCGTGGTCATTTGTTAGCTGATACACATCATCACTTTAAAATATTTGTGAATGGTGAGGTACTTCATTCATCTTCCTCGAATGTATAGTAGTAACTTAACATGAGCATGCGAAAACTTTGCGCAAGTAGTGTGACTGGAGAGGGAGCATGGCAATGCTTTGTTGGCTAAGTCATGTTGACAAAAACCATCATCAACACATGGTCATTAAACTCTTTAGTGAAAACTTGGATTAACCTTGTAATCCTTCTCAAAGCAAATTTAGGCAAGAAGGGGCATTACATTCCATAACTAGTGAAATAAAACCATCTAGAAGAATATTTGTGTGAGAAAAGGAATTCATTATTGTGATTAGTAGATGAGTTGTTTAAATGTACCTAGCTCAATTCTTGACATTCAAAGAACAACCTCTCATTGATGGGAAACATTGTGCGGATCCTACACCTAAAGTTTAAAAACATTGGATGGCATGTGGCCCTCCACTTTCATTGAAGTGAAGCCTATCATGTTGTCTCTAGTTTGAAGGAATATAAGGATATCTACTGCTAGTGATATCCATGTCTTATTTCATTTTAATACCATTAGAGAGTGCATATCTGGAAACTGAATAATTTTCCTCATTCTTTTGTGGCCTCTCATGCATGATCATTTTGACATATAAACAGTATTAGAGACCTTAGGTTGTAGAAAAATACCAGGGAAAAAAGGATATTGAACATAATGCAATGTATATGTTCGATTAACACCACTAGAAAAAATTGGCTCTTGGTTAGAATGCAACCCAACTCTTTGTGGAAAACTACTAGAAACATTACACTATTGAGTAGATTGCAATGTGAATCTTTACTCACAATTAATAGAAACATTGCAATCTTGAGCATATTGCATAGCAAGCCTTTAGGTCTAGTTTTATAGGGTTCTTTTGGTCTACTAAATTATGTAATTCTAGCACATTCAATTGATGTCTCTATGTGTAACACCCCCATTTTTAATCCCCAAATTAGCAATGTGTATTGTAAATGTGATGTATGACCGAGGTTCAAACGATGTAATATGTAAATGATGCATATTTAATATAATAAATAAATATATCGTCGGTTGCAGATGGACACTGACGAAGATTTGGGGGCTTTATTTTCACAAGAGAGGGAAGGGGTCCAAGGGGGGGAGTTTACCCATGTCTATCAAACCCAAAACCATCTTTCTAAATTATTCTTAATTTAGAAAATTCCGCGAGAAATAATATGGTAGTCTTGTAACTTGAGTTTTGCAAGGAATTATAAAATCATGCAACTCGATCATTCATGGGAGAAGGTCTACAAGAGAGAGCCTGTAAAGGATATCCCAACATGCTTGTGAGAGTCTTGACTGAGGGTCGATGGAGGAGATTGACGAATGATGACATGACTAAATCAAATGGAGACACATTGAATCAACAAAAACATTCCATGCCATGTCCTCCAAATTGCCCAGGGTTAGGTGTAGATCATTTGATGAGATGTTACAACAGTAAACCAAAGATTTCCCGCAAAAAAATTCATTTTTTGGAGGTCATCAACTTGCAAGGGAATTTTGAGGCCCTAAACAATATTTTTAGGTAGTCAAAATCGATAAAACTATGTGTATTGTTGGTACACAAAGTATTTGTAGCTAGAATGACATAACTCAGTGAGATATTTCCAACAATATATTCTAATTGCAATAAGGAGCTAGTATGAGGAAGTTACAACTGAAATAATACATGGTATAATTTAGATACCAGTTTACTTGCATAGGGAATAACTCCTTACTTTGAAGTCGGTTTAGGACATAGGAGCATTCTGTGGAAATCTCATGGACCTTAGAATACAACCATGGAACTAGATTTGGAATCTGGGTACCTAAAACTATACAAGGTGGGAGAGAAGACGCATGTAGCAGTAAGGGGTAAAAATGAGAAAACGGTTTAAACTTCCACATACCATAACTATTATCTCAAAGCTTGGATTTGGGAAATAGATTATTCAATGGAAAGGTATTGAGGAGGAGAATCCATATATCAACCCAAAATTTTAAGTCGAGCACTACATTGTCTCAGGAAAAAAAAGGGAGAGAAAAAAAGAGAATTGCAATAGTAAAAACATAGCAACAAGTGGAAATTGCAACTTGAGAAGGTTGTTACTTTTCATTCAGAACTCTGAATGAGGCATGAATATAGCCATTGGAGAGATGTTTCAGAGAGAAATGTGTCTAAAGAACTAGAAATTAGATTAGTTAAAAAAAAATCTTCATAAATTGAAATGAATAATTACTTGTAATCTAATTAACAAATATTTTATAATATGCCTAATTCTAAGAACAATTGTTGCATGCACATTCTTGCAGAATTAGAGATACAAGAAAGTGGAATTTAGTTCCTATATGATAACTATAGATATGGAGGATTCCCAAGGGTCGTACAACCATGAGGAG
>SNQJ01S0021739.1:62394-75440 GCA_010110895.2 Picea sitchensis | reverse complement strand
AATGTCTTCAATGCAATGCTCGTCCCAGAATAAGGGCATCGGAGGAATTTTAAAATCAGTTCAATCTAACCCGTCTTCAGCAGTTTGACGTACAGATGGATTTGGAGCTGGTCCAAGTGGAAGTAAGCAAGGGAAGCATGTTCTAGTGCCTCCCGGGTATGTTTCTGTTGAGCACGTTCAAGCTGTGAGTGAGAAGGTTTCGGAATTAAAGCTTTCTGTGAACAATTTAGAGAAGGAAAGGGACTTCTACTTTGCTAAACTTCGAGATATAGAAATCCTTATTCAAAATGAAGAGTTGGAGCAGCTTCCAGTGGTAACGACCATTCAGAAAATTTTGTATGTTGTAGATGATAATGATTCAGTAATTGTTGATGCTCAGGCAATACTTGTCAAATCTCTGATGCATGAGAATGGGCCAAAAGATGTTAATGAAGATGGCTCTTTCAACGAGAGAAGTGATATGGATACCGTTACACCAGTAGACAGATCTGAATCAGAAAGTGGGGGACAAACTAACCATTCTCCATAAAAGCTTAGAAACTTATTTGTTTTTTCTACCAGTAGTGGTGATCAAGTGCAGCCTGTTCCCCTGTAAGTGTGCAATGATATAGCTGCTTTACGTGGGCATAAAAATACTACCACTAGAACTTTACTACAGATTGCACATAAACATGATAAGCTAGGAATGGTTCAAGCATTATGGGGAAGGTTCTCTATGCTGGGCAGTGAAGACACATGTTTCTGAAATGGCAGAGACCAGGGGTATCTAAACGAGTTTTTTTGCCAGCGCACACCAATGCTAGTAACGACAGAACACCTGGCAGTTGCAGTTTTCCATGAAGATGAAGCGTTTCATAATTCTTTTAGATTATTTTTGTAAACGCAGAGATATGAGTGATGTAACGTATTGTGGGTGAGGGTAATTAAATAGGTGTTGATGCAACAGAAAGAAGGGGAGAGCCCAAGAGCCTTTTGGAGGTTGGGTTTGTAATGCATTCTTTTTCAGCAAATATAGAATAGAGTGCCAAGAGATTCTATACTTTGTCACTGTCTAATTCTGTCTTCTTCCTGTATTATTGTTTTTTGAATTTTTCATCACTGCTCTTTCTTTCTTCCATTCATTATTTCAGCTTGTAATGGTTACAATTCAGTAATACCGTTGTTGTAGCTAGTTTAAAGCATTCCTTAAAGTGCAGTTTTTCCTCTGTTTTGCCGTGAGTAGAACAAGACCTGCATCTTAATTGTTTTGCCTTATTTACAAGTTTTATTTGTTCACAGCCTTTCCTCTGTCTTTCTATGAGTGAGACAAGACCTGTGTTCAGATATTTGAAGTTTAGTGTTATTTCTTCTATTGAAAGGAAGACCAGATACTTGGTTTTTTCTTTCAGTTTTGTTCATCCCCTATCTTCTATCCATCCTCATGATTTTAAAATGAATTAGACAAACGAGGCCATGCCTTTTCGTTTCTAATCTACAAATGAGTGGAATGACTATTTTCAACCTAGTTTTAGAAGTCTCCTATGACTGATCAATCAACAAGATTTATTTCTTTTAAAAAATGTGCTAAGGCTTGGCTCTTTTACAGCCTAGAGTCAACTCTTGCGACAACACATCCAATGGGATTGTTGCAGCCATTTCCCATTCTTGAATGGAAATGGGATGTTGTTACAATGATATTCATTACCAAATTTCCCAAGACAACACGACATCATGTATCCATCATGGTAGTGGTGGACATTCTTACAAAGGTTGCACATTTCATTCATGTAAAATTCACTCATATGGAAACAAATATTGTAGAAATTTATATGAAAGAAATTTCTAGGCTACATGGTGTGTCTAAGGAAATAGTGTCGGATCTAGATCCCAAGTTCAGTTCCAATTTTTGGAAGGGGTTATTCAAATGATTTGGAACCAATTTAAATTTCAGTACAACATATTACTTAGAGTTGGAATGGTAGATAAAGATCATTAACCAGATAATTGAAGATATGTTGAGAATGTATGTAATGGAAAAATCTTCTAAGTGAGAGGGATACATCCATTTAGTTGAGTTTTCTTACAATAATTAGCATCATGAATCATTGAAGATGATCCCATTTGAAGCATTGTATGGTAGAAAATGCAACACATTGGTGAGCTAGGATAACCCAACAAACATAGTCATGATTTGGACAGAACTGTTAATGGAAATGGAAGAACAAATGGTAAAGATCAAACATAATTTGAAAGTTTCACAAGACCAACAAAAGAGCTATGTCAATAAAATAAGAACACATAGAGAATACAATGTGGGAGAGAAATGTTCTTAAAAGTTAAAACCATCATAAGTTCACTAAAATTGGGAAGTTTCCCCAAGGTTAGCAGTGAGATACTATGGGTTGTTTGAATTTTTAGAAAGGATAGGCCTAATTGCATACATGCTAGCATTACCTACATCCATGAGAATTCATAAGGTGTTCCATGTATCTTTATTAAAAAAGTATGTACACGATCCTAACCATGTGATTTATTGTACTGTGATCTAGGTGGAACACGAAGGGGACTTTCTAGGTGGAACCAATAGATATCCTGGACCGAAAATTCAAAGTGCTCATGAATAAATCAATTGTCTTGGTAAAGGATCAATGGAACTTCTATGGTCCTGAAGATGCTACATGGGAGCATGAGGAGGCCATGCGGGAAGCATACCTACAATTTTTTGCAAATTTTTGAAGAAAACTGAATGTACATTTTTACATAAGTGAACAAAGACTCCATTTTGGAAGCTAAAGTTCTTGGAGCCACAAATATGAGATTTCCTATACAACCGATGTTGGATCCTATTCCTTGGTATGTGCGGGTTGAGGGGAAAATATAATTGTTGTTTGGAATTTTTGCGTGAGTCATTAAGGTACAAAATTTTAAAAGTATTTAGATGTAACATTTTATATATGCCAATGTGTAAACTATGTGGTGGCATGCATTGAGGRTGGTGCAAATTGTAGGGGGAGGGGAATGTAACACCCCCATTTTTAATTCCAAATTAGCATTATGTATTGTAAATATGATTTATGGATGAGGGATAAGCAATGTAATATGTAAATGATGTATATTGAATAWAATAAATAAAATGTATCACCAACTACAGATGGACACAAATGGAGATTTGGAGGCTTAGTTTCCACAAGAGAGGGAAGGGGTCCAAGGGGGGATAGTTTACCCATGTATATCAAACATAACACCATGTATCTAAACTATTATTACTTTGAACCTTCTATTTTATGTTGAGTGTTCTAGATTACAATAATTGAATTCATACAAGAGGGTGGGTGTGAGAAGTCACATCCCATAGTTATTGAGAGCATAGGGGCCAAGTACAATCAATCTTGGGAAGAGTGTGAGTCAAGGAAGCATGGGAGAGGGTGATTTTTGGACAGAAAGGAAGTCCTAATTGAAAAATTCTTGGAGGAAACTATAGTAGGAATGTATAACAATTGATTGGAGGTATAATTTCATGGGCAGAGAGGCCGTAGGTCTGAGAGTAATATTTTGTTACAAAATTGTTAAGAGAAGAAAGTGTTTTGTTGTTGTGAGAAATCTCGTTGTTGCTGTAGAATTCCTGGAGTCCCAACATATATATTTTCTATCCAACTTGTGTTGGAAACCATAGAGGGGAGTGGGAAGGCCTGAGGGACTACAAGCAGTGAAGGGGAACCCCATCCCTAGGTTGTGTGGGTTGTGGGGAAGAGAGATGGTGGACTGTAATTAGCTGTGTGAATTGATTTTTGAGAGGAAAACATTAGACAACCTTAGGGACCACTATCTCTTGTGGATTCATAGCCCCATCTCAAGGGTGAATTGTTGTTGAGAACTGGAACAACAAGTATATGGTTGGGAGGAATTTTCATCATTTGTAGCATGTTGCATATTTACTAAGATAAGTGTTCTTATTTGTTGTGTTTATCCATGTTAAACATTGAGTTAATTGTTGTGCATTTTACTGTGAGTAATTTTGGTTATTGTTGCTTGTATTGAATGGAATAATGCATTTGAATCTCTATTTATGTAGTCGAATGTTGTTGTATGCATTTAGCTATTTGTATGCATAATTAAAGTAACTGCATTTACATTTTTAATTAGTATGGACAATCGCATGAAATTGAATGTCATGTTGTGTGTTATTTCCACATCTAAAATTTATATAAAAAATATTCATTGGATTGTTTTAACAGTAGCGTGACCCAACTTGACCCTGGATACATTACACTATGCTTTTCTAAACTATTAAAACAAATTATCTTTAAACTTGTGATTATGTAAACTACTTTAAAAATAAATTTCACATAAACTATTAACTATATTTTGTACCAAATTATCATGCAATTTCTTTTATATTTCTCTAGTTCTCTTTGTTGTCAACAATATCTTCCTTAAAAACATATTATGACATGTTTTACCATTAAACCATCACATGCCTACTTTATTTCTTCATATAATTTGGAAATGAATTAATGTAGTTCATCTACTTTATTTTCTAGAGTTTGTTTATTATATTTCTTCATTTGTTATGTAGTGTAAATTCAACAAGGGCAGACTTGAATGTGAAATTTCATATGCACCTTAAGCTTTTCTTGGTGGCCTTGTCTTGTTCAAGTATCTCGTCTCTTAGTTATTAGACATTTGTTTTACTATACTTTTTTGTATTCATATGTATCTTGAAACATTCCTTTTGTTAGGGTCATTGTGTTGATGGAATGCCCCCATCAATTCTATTAGATTTTGGTATCAATATCTATATAAATTCTCTCAGAATGGTAGTTGTATATGAATGATTTACCTCTTTTCTAAGTATACTTAAATGCCCCTAATTTAAATATGTTATATACAAATAACGAAGGATAAACCTTATTATATGGCCTATATGCACACCACGAAACTCACCAAACAATCACATTTTTTGCCTTTCATGATGAAAGGCTACTTTATAAGATCTTTGCAACTTTATTTTAATGTTTACATAAAACAATGTAAGAGTATTGCCTTGAAATAAAGGTCTTTTATAACTCTATTGATGTAAAAGTAGAAATTTGCAAACATAACGGTCACTTTCTTATTAATGTAATCGTTTGTTTCTTTTTTAGCATATCATGCCTTCAAACTGATGGTTACAAAAGATGGCTGAGCATGATTGGCTACAAGAATGCAAAAATCAATTGTAATGGATTTCTTAGATGCATTGTATTTTAATTCAAGTTTGTCTTTGTTTCTTGTTGTAGCTACTTAGGACTTTAAGATACACCTCTAGTATGAAAAGAGGCGATGAATGCTAGTAATTTTTGGATTAAATATAATATTTTATCCMAAATGAGTTACATTTCTTGTGATAAACACAGACAATATCATATATTTGCATACGCGGGATTTTAATTTTGAATGAAAAATTTTAATTTGTTTTTATTTATGTAATTATATGTATTCGGGTGGTAGTGTGAGGGGTAATCTTTATGATCGAGAGGGGTAGATGGAAATAGACTATGCCTAGGATTTTGGACAAGAAACAAATAATTAGGTTGAGGCCTATGCTCTTTTGCAAGGCCTACTTCTCGCCAAAGAATTCAACATCAAAACTTTGATTGCTTTAGAAGACTGAAGTGTGATCATCAAATCTATGGTTGGAAAGCCGACTCCAAAGGATAATAAGCTTGTTTTGATCATTGAATGTATTAACAAGGAGGTTAGGAACTAGACCAAGGTATCATTTTTCTAAGTTTTGTAGGGCCTAAAATTAGAAACATACTCATATGAAAATAAGGAATCAACACTTAATCAAGGTGTATTAGACAAAATGGGGGAAATTGTATTGTATCATCCCCTAAGGTTGTTAAATTATATCTTATGACACATTGTAGCCTTAATAAGTTCCATATGACACCACATCCCAAACATCAGTTTCATCATACAGGGAGAGGATTTGCAAGGAAGTAATCTTGTCTTGTCTGTTTGAAATTCGTAATTGTTGTCCGACCTTTCTAATTTATTGCATCTGACCTTTATAATTTATTGCATTTGTTTTCTGTAGGAAAGATGGGATTATGGATTAGAAAGGAATATATTGTGCTTTCTAGAGGATTCTCATGTTGTTGGATACTCTAGTAAGAGGTTATTCATTTCTTGAAATTCTTGGTAGGGAGTGAGGTCTATTCATTTTAAGCTTTGAAGAATCTTAGAGGTAAATTATCATAATGTGGAATGTTCTGATCTATGCTAGGATTTGTTCTTTTGTTTTTCTCTATGAAATTATAAATTGAGACAAGGGAAAGATTCCATTCAAGGTATAAATGTAATTTTGTTTTCATTCAAGAACCTACTTGTCTTCCCTTCATTTTATTTAATAAATGAATTAGGGCCCAACCTGTTCCCAACATCTCTAGGCAAGAAATCATCCTAGAAAATTAGAGGGAGATGTGGCATCCTAACCCACACATGGGTTGTTATAATTTTCTATTATGTGTTGATATCAAGGGACCACATAGCTAGATACATTCCCCTAAATCCCATAAAATAAGGTCTAGAGTGAAAAATAAAATCATGCTCTTCTTCCTTGAAAAAGTGAAAAACATAATATCCCCAACCAAAAGAAAATGATAATACATATCCTTGAATCTTGGGAGACTAGTGCTCTATTACCCAAGTTTCTATATCTCTTGGACTAGGCCATAGGTTTTCAAACTTTCCAATCAAAGTGTGTTTAGATAGAATAAGGGATTTTCTTCCCAGCTTCAGAGATGGGAGATTCAATTGAGGGATGACTTCCAACCATTTTACGAATCTCATTTGTTGGGGATGATATTTTTCATTTGGGTTTAGGGATTGGACCAAGGATATAAACTCCTCAATCTCTAGGTGATTAACAATTCCCATTGTTACTTGAACTAATATCTTTGACTCTCACTCATGGATCTGCAAGGAAGGAGATCCTACAGTCATCATCTGTAGGTAAATTTGATGGTGCATGAGGATAATCTCTTGATTGATTCTTCTCTAGCAATGAGGAGTAGATTCGTGATTGGAACATTACTCTAGTAAATAGTGGTGGCTAGGATGAACCCTAACTGCAAAAAAGAGTGTCTCTCATCCATTTTTTTTCATCATTAGCTCACAAATTTTTCCCTATGATTATATTTGTTACTACTAAAAAATGTAGACGTTTTAATACATGAAAATTTAAAATAAATATTATTTTTTATAATTATTACAGTAATATTGGATTCTATGGTAGGGGATTTACTAGAATCCATAACCATAAGATGTCAAGATGAGGAGTGGATACAAATGTTTGAATATGAGCACATTCCTTTCTATTTCCACAAATGTCATGAGCATGGGCACCTTTTCAGAGACTTCCCCCAAAATGTTAGGCTAAGTGCAGATAAAGTCAAGGTAGCTATGAACGTAGAGGATTTTTCCAAAGTCCCCACCAAGAGGAAGTTAGGAAGGAATGGTAATAATCTAAACTCGTAACCTATATCTACCAATAGCGATATCTTTTAGGTCCTAGAGAATGTCAAAAAAGGATTGACACAAGTAGGATAATACTCAAAGAATATCTAGCATGAAATTGTAGATATCCCTCCTAATATGGAGGACGAGAAGAAATAAAAAACAAGGATGTAATAACTAGAATGCAACAAGGAGGAAAATCAAGGTGAGGACCAAGATATGTCAACAGGAGAGGAAATATACATATAATTTGAGGAATAAGACCTAATGCAAGTAATGGATATTGAGAAAGTGGAAATTGATCTGCCAATGCTCATTAGTCAACATTGAGAGCAACATTTGTCAAATATTTTGATACCTCAACTTCAACAACTTCAATGAGAGATGATCAAAGGTAAGATAAAATTACATAATGCATCTCAGAGTCACCACTCCGAAGAAGGAATTGGTATAAAACATGGGCCTCAAGTCTCATAAAAAATCTATAGTAGATGAGAAAAAGAGAGGTTGCAAATCCTAAAAAAAAAACTAGAGGAAGCTAGAGCTTGCTAGTGGACTCTAGGCAAGCCATTTGGGTTCTGGAGATTTTTTTTTTCTCAACCCAAGGTTTAATATGAATATAATATCATGGAATATAAGAGGCCTCAATGCACCAAGAAAAAAAAATTATTTCTTAGGAACATGATAATATAGGAAAAACCATTAATTGTCATGTTATAGGGGAAAAAATGTGACCAAAACCCTATTATTTCCATAACTCATAAATGTTTGAGGGGTAGTGATATGTTAACAATAAGTGTAATCAGATTTGTGGGAGGTCTAGCCTTACTATGGAATCCCACCAAAATATTTATGGAACACATGTTTGACTCAACCAATGTTCTTATAATTAGATACATAGTGACTGAGTCTTAGGAGCTAGGTTATATACTAATGCATATGGGCCTACCAATCCTACACTAAAAATACCCTTCTATGATTGTATGTTGGACACAAGGAGTCTCTTCTTGGATCAATATTGGATAATAGGTGGGAATTTTAACATGATAACATCTCTCCACGAAAAGAAAGGAGGTCACACAAAGTTGCATAATGAAAGATTATCCTTCAAGAAGACTATCGACAAGCTAAGACTGGTTGGCATTTAAACAACTAATGGCTGCCACACTTGGAATAATAAAACATGAGGTTACCATTAGATAATGGTTAGGTTAAATCATTTTCTGGTTTCTGAGAATATGATACAGAGGAAAGTGGCTTTGATAGCTAAAATTCTACCTTTAATGGGGTCTGATCATTAGCCAATTAGTATCTCTTGGGATAGTTCCTTCTTTCCTAGACCTAAACCTTTTAGATTTGAGAAGTTCTAGCTTGATCACCCAAATTTCCTACTAAGTCCCACTTCTTGGTGAGATCAATTTTTTCCTCTAGAAGCCTCAACGAAGTACCAGTTCCAACAAAAGTTAAAGAAAATTAAGAAACATATCAAGATTTGGACTAAAGAAGGTTTTGGAAATATTTTTCAAGCCTAGAACTAGATATATAGGAGATGGAAATGAAACAAGATTCCATCATTTTTAGGCATAACATGGGATTACATAGACTAGGAAATCCTCCTCTAGAAGGAACTGAATATACGGTCCAGTTAAGAAGAAACTCTATGGTGACAAAAATCAAGAATTAGGTGGCTCAAGGGAGGTGATAGAAACTCAAAGTTTTTCCACAACTCCATGATTAGTTGACAAAACCACAAATGCATCTCAAATATTAAATCATCAATGGGTGAAAAGATGGAGAAACATCAAGATATTAAATGAGAACTCGAGAATCACTTTATTTAGATTCTCTCTGAGTCCGTAGAGTACTATCAAGTTGTTATACATAATATCACTAGCTCAATCCCCACCTTCATTTCCACTGAACAATGCTTAAGTCTATTGTTCCCTATTTCCTTTTAGGAGGTCACCCATATAGTGTGAGAAACTGAACAAAGTAAATTGTCAAGTTTAGATGGATTTACTACTGATTTTTTTCAATCTTGTTGGATAATGGTAGGCAAGGATATCTGGGAGATCGTGGAAAGTGCCAGATATTCCTAAAATATTCTCAAATATTTCAGTTTGACATTCCACAATCTCATTTTGAAGGACTAGAATTAAAATACTATATATAATTTTAGACCTATCTTGTAATATACCATATGTATATTACAATGTCATTAATTACTAATTAAATCATTAATGTAATAATTACACTTTTAATGTAAAGTGACATCTTTTTAGACAAAAATATGTGACTCTACTCATTTACATGTATTTAATACACGTTGTTGTACATTGAATAAGACAACGAATAATAAATTTATATATATATAGTTTCATGCTTCCAATTGGTATCAGAGCGAAAGCTTGGTGAAGTCCAAAAGCACATGCATTCAAGATGGAAAATATCATTCTTAAAAACATGAAAAACTAAAACCATTATGGAAAATATGAGAAACACTCTCGAAGAAATAAAGAATTATGTGAACGAAATAATAGAAGAACAATTAGAGAAGGTAGTCTTGGTGTACTTAAAGGAGAGGGGTTTCTGCCAAAACCAAATCTCACTTCAAGAAGAACACCAAAAGAATCCCTCCATCATCAAGATGGACCCTAAGGTCGCAAAGCTAATTCCTTCATCCTCCTTATTGCGCAACATTAATACTCCTGGTGACAAATCTATTGAAGTGGAACATGCTCACAATATGTATGCAAATGAAGGGCATATTGTGCAATGTAAGATAGCGAAGGATATTTTAAGGAGAATAATTCCAGAGGAGGAAGATGAATATGGAGAAAAASAAAACGARCCTCGTGCTTGTAATCAATTGAAAGAGGATCAACAAGTTGAAGATAATTTCTTTCAATTACAAGCTGATCAAGGCGATGCCAAGGAGGTTTTAAATATGAGGAGTATGCAAAAAATCACCTAATTTTTCCACTCAAACAAGTCAAGCTAAAGGATGTCTTGGAAAGCAGTCCCTTCCTATGGCAGAACTAAATGAGAAAGCACTCACCCATGTGAAAGTTAAAGAAATCGAAGGAAAACATGTGACATAATACAACATCCAATAGGAGGAAATACCTATTAAACAAGGAGGAGCGATAATGGGAGGATGATGAGAAGAATTAGACAAGTACTCAGTTTACATAGATAAGGTGGATTATTGATGCACAATAGAGGACTTGAAGACACATTTTGAGTGTCGCGGGATAGTGAAACACATTACCATTTCTACAAATGAGTTTGGTAACCCACAAGGGCATGCCTACGTGGATTTTTCATATATGATCAATGTGGAAAAATCCATCCTCCATCTAAACAAATCCATCCTTCAGTCCTGATAGATCATTCAAGGATTTCGCCTCACCTTGGAAATGAATCCGCCAACAAATTCCAAAAACATTTGTGCCAATTTTAACAGGTCATCTAACCCACCATCAAACAAAAACCCCAAAGTATTATTGAAAATCAGTAAAGGACATGGAAACATAACTATCTCCATGGGATCCCCTAGATGTGTCGTTGCACCATTTTCCCCTCATAGTGTACAAGAATTGTACACTCCACACTCCAATTATATGAGAAACACTCTCGAAGAAATAAAGAATTATGTGAACGAAATAATAGAAGAACAATTAGAGAAGGTAGTCTTGGTGTACTTAAAGGAGAGGAGTTTCCACCAAAACCAAATATCACTTCAAGAAGAACACCAAAAGAATCCCTCCATCATCAAGATGGACCCTGAGGTCACCAAGCTAATTCCTCCATCCTTCTTATTACACAATATTAATGCTCCTGGTGACAAATCTGTTGAAATGGAACATGCTCACAAAATGTGTGAAAATGAAAGGCATATTGTGCATTGTAAGATAGAAAAGGATATTTTAAGGAGAAGAATGCTAGAGGAGGAAGATGAATATGGAGAAAATGAATGAGAACCATGTTCTTGTAATCAATTGAAAGAGGATCAACAAGTTGAAGATAACTTATTTCAATGACAAGTTGATCAAGGCGATGCCCAAATTGAACAAGACAATAAAAATAGGAAAATCCAAGGAGGTTTTAAATATGAGGAGCATGCAAAAAATTCACCTACTTTTCCCACTCAGACAAGGCAAGCTAAAGGATGTCTTGGAAAACAGTCCCTTTCTATGGCTGAACTAAATGAGCAAGCACTCACCCATGTGAAAGTTGAAGAAATCAAAGGAAAACATGTGACACAATACAACATCCAATAGGAGGAAATACCTATTAAACAAGGAGGAGCGATAATGGGAGGATGATGAGAATAATTATACAAGTACTATGTTTACATAGATAAGGTAGATTACTGATGCACAACATAGGACTTGAAGACACATTTTGAGTGTCGCGGGATAGTGAAACAAATTACCATTTCTACAAATGAGTTTGGGAATCCATGAGGGTATGCCTACGTGGAGTTTTCATATATGGTCAATGTGGAAAAATCCATCCTCCATATAAAAAACTCCATCCTCTGGTCTCGATAGATCAGCTGAGGATTTCTCCTCACCTTGGAAAAGAATCCGCCAACAAATTCCAGAAACATTTGTGCCAATTTTAACACGTCATCTAACCCACTATCAAACAAAAACCCCAAAGTATTATTGAAAATTAGTAGAGGGAATGCAAACATGGTTAGCTCCATGGGATCCCCTAGATGTGTCGCTGCACCATTTTCCCCTCATAGTGTACAAGAATTGTACACTCCATACTCCAATTATATAATTTCCCCTTGGTCCGGCCTAAGAGAACTCTACAAAATCAATTGCAGAAACCCTAAAGTCTCTAAAGAGAGAAATATAAATGTTTTTTGGAAATGGTATGGTTTGAGCAAGAGAGATGAGGTCGATATTGGAAAGGGTGAGGAATTTGATTATTATATGTTCAAAATCAGATCTGCGAGTAGCGGAGTTAGGACCTCCAAGTTTGCTAATAAATTTTGTGCCAAGGCACATTGATATTGTAAGGGCTCATGGAAAAGAATTAATATCCTCCATCTTTATTGCCAACACTTCCCAGAAAATAGGGAGGTGTTTTCTTTGATAAGAGGATATAAATACTTGTTGCAGGTATTAGATGGATATTTTCATTCTTTCTACCATCACCACGCCTATTCATGTGGTTATGCCAAGGAATTTTTCATAGAAGTGGGCAGGATGATGGATACCATCGGTTTGAATGATATCAATTTTCCTCGAGACTTTGTGTTTTGGATTGCTACCAACCTGTTGGTTGTGGAGCCTGATTATCTTCACGATTCAAAGGTCTTTGTTTTCAGCCGTGTTTATACCCCATGAAGACTTTACATCCCAGATGAATGTACACTCTTCCATGTGGGGGAGTGCAGAGGGGGGTTACCCCCTCTACAGGGTCCGGGGGAAAAGCCCCCGAAGGAAAAATTGCCTTGTAAATGTATATTGTAATTTCACTGTAAATTTGGACCGTTCATTATAAGGTCGCAGATCTGACGATAGAAGTTATGTTAGAGTTTTTTT
>SNQJ01S0021738.1:3664-32865 GCA_010110895.2 Picea sitchensis | reverse complement strand
TTGTGTGGCCCCTTTGCGACTCGGGGGGCTAAGGGGGAAGCAGAGTACCCCTAGCGTTGGCTGGGAGGTACCGGTGAGCCTGTTGTGGTCGGCAAGCGGGAGCGCAGGACAAGGCAAGGAGCATGGGTCGTCGTCCGAGGAAAGCGAAAGGCAACGGTATGGTTAATTGGTTAAGTAGAATGCATTTTTTTTATATGGACAATACATGATAATGATGCTGTAAATCTCCTCCATTGACTGTGTGAAATTAAGCTGTCGTAATTCGGGACCGTGCGAATGTAGAATAAATGAAGCAGGATAGTGTACTTTTAAATACTGTTGTTATACCTTTTATTTAACTTCCTGGACTGTACAAATGATTGCTATTAAAAATTCAGGACTATGTGTTATAATCGCCAATGAAATTATAAACCTTGTCTTATAAATTTGTCAAATCTGGTCTCATAAATTTGTCTTATATAACCGCACTGGTAAAGCTAGTTCTGGTAATTCCATCCCTACGAATAATGGTGGTCATTGGAAATGAAACTCTTCTGGCCACCACGATTGTACCTGGTTTGGGGGACTGGTTTCAAAAAAAAAGGGGTTAAAGATAAACTGGTTGGTAGATTGTTACAGACTCTGGGTTCTGGGAAACTTCTTCCTTGTCTGCTGTGGGCCTGCGTTGGATTTTATTTTTTTTCCTTGACTGAAAACAGAGAGACTCACTGCCCCCCTCCTGCGCTAAATCCTGTGTGTTGACTTCGATTCGCCACTGCTGGACTCCGTCTTTCCTTTTGTTTAGATTCTCATGCGTCGATTTTAAAAATTGTAACTGTTGCAACTCTTTGTTTTGTTGAGTTCGTGGAACAACGACCTCACTGTTGTTTTCCCTGGAAATTCGTTTTTCTTGCTCGTTTTACCTTGCTAATAGTGAAGGTCAGAATTGAGCTGACTGCGTTGCGCCTTGGGGAATTTTCATTTTTGAATTTAACTCGGACGGTATTAGCGTTGGGGTTACCCGGCATGATGTCCATTCAATGGTGGGGATTCAATTATAACACGCAGCAATGAGTGAGACACTAAGGGTACACCGAGCTAGGGGGTAAAACAATCAAAAGACGGAACTACTAGACTACCGGAATTACATCAAAAACTCATTGGAGATAACAGACTGCGGGTAAGGCTGAATCCTAGCCTTCCAGCGTTATCGAGCACGACTATATTTATTTGGTTAAACATTGTATTGTTGAACTACAGATACACTTTACTGTCGAAACCTTTCACACAATGCGCATCAACTAACTGACTTTAATGGGCGCTGGAAACGTTTACCTGTTAAATCCTGTTAAAATTCTGCCCAAAGATAATTTGTCATAAGTACGATACATGTATTCTTATTCATAGTCCTGATACAGTAGGCATCTAGATTCAATTCCAGTCAGGAAACCAAGACATACAACGGTAATCAGAAGTATAACAAGCTAGTTGACTACGTGTTTTTGCCAGTGACCGTTAATGGCCCTCGAACGACAACCGGTGGTTATTTTTTATCCCTCACAACCTCCCACTCTGTCCACTGCATTAGGTTATGACCTCCCTGCATGGTGTTACCCGACTGGCCGTCCGACCGTGGGCTCTGCGCGTCGAAGAGATCCTTGCGTCGCCGATTCTACGCGTTGATTTCGTGCAGGCGTTCTGTCCGCACCTCGGGCCCCTTCTGACTGTCTTCATTTTAATGCGTGGTGTGAGCCTTTATTCTCTTTCCCCAGCTATGTTTGGCATGCTTTAAACATCACAGGGGCGTTTCATCATTCTCGGGATTTTGTTACAGTGTGTTTCCCTTTTTTTTGGGATCTGCGTTATATTTTCCCTACTACCTGTCTGGCGCTTCCTAAACTGCGCGGGTCCTGTAGTTAATAGTTGCTAATACCTCCTTGGCCCCTAAACGTTAGCGGCCAGTCTACAGCGAGTTTCATGGGTACTGAGACCCATGGCGCATGCCATTTGGACCTTCCAGCGGCCCTTTGTGCTTTAAGCGTGTTGCCCGGTCATTTTAGAAAGGTGCACCTTGATTTCTTACTTCCGTTTAAATAGACTTCCCTGATTTTAGTTCACCCGAGTATCATCATCGAATGCATATTACCATTAACTGTAATAAGATGCCTTCTATATCACGACATGTTGTTTATGGTTACTTTAATTATTGTCCTCTTTAACATTGTTATGTGGTCATTTNAGACTTCCCTGATTTTAGTTCACCCGAGTATCATCATCGAATGCATATTACCATTAACTGTAATAAGATGCCTTCTATATCACGACATGTTGTTTATGGTTACTTTAATTATTGTCCTCTTTAACATTGTTATGTGGTCATTTCTGAATATACCAAAAAGGGGTGTCATTTTAATTATGTTGATTGATGTATTGCCATTGTTTAATAAGAGGGTATATTGAAATTTTCAAGTATGAGGTTAGGTTGCTAAGTCCAATTGTGAAGATAATTATGTGAAGACAGTTATATATTTTGACTTTTAATCTAACGTTAATTATAAGAAGGGCCTTTTATTATTGTTAATTTGTCATTTCAGATCTTACCCTTTGTCATTTCATAGTTGGTCTCAATTGGTATTACCATCTAAGTATGATGTTAATTGAAATTCCATTATGATGTATTTACCCATGGCATGAAATTCTAAGTATTGTCATTTTAAATTTTCATTATGTTACAACGTTGCTCCTTTAATTTACGGAGCACATTGTGCCTTCACTTGATGATTTCTAAAACCATTATGCCCTTTTTCCATATAATGACATCCTTAGTCATTTGCTATATTCTTTGGTGGTAATTAAATTTTGATAGTTGGTCATATCCCATAATGCCTTGGTTAACTTTCGTCATGAAAATGATTATTTTAGATTGCCATCTGATTTATGATGTAAGTTATTATTTTCAATTGATATTACCTATAAATATGAGGTCATTTTTAATGCATTCATATCGGACCTTGGTGAATGATTTTATCTTAATAAGGTCATCTTGAAATTAGTAGTTGAACTCATAAGAGGTATGATAACTTAAAATCAAGGGCCGGATTGTGACACAATTTATAGATAGTTAAATGTTTCATGACCGTGATATTGTAAATTTTAAGTACTGATTAATAAACATGCGTGGTGCGATAATCGGGAATCACGTACCTTAAATTACCCCCAGTCGGTATTTTAGGGTGGTCATTCTCTTAGATAATGTTAAACTGGGGTGTTCGATGTTAGAGTCCTTGTCGCGCGCCTTCCGTAAGGGGCGCAACCGTACTTCTTATTTATGTCGTACTTGATTTTAGTCAGTTGGTTGCTTGGTCTGTTGTGTTGGGCGGGATGTAGACACCTCCCTGTTCCTCAGAATAGTCGCCAGTCTTGAGACCTTAAATGGTTAAAGACGATGGGAAACCGGGCTTGAGAGTTTCTTATGTGTCGTGGAGGTCCTAACCTTGCAGGGTAGGACGGGCGGGAGGTCAGTCATATTTATCAGTCAGGCTTACTTGTCGCTAAATGTTTGCGTTACACAGTTATGTGTGTTGTTACTTCTTCACGCACGCACACACCTTCAACACAAAAAAATAAATTGCACCTGTTACCAGAATGATTGGCGTAACGTCGCAGGTCGTTACACACCTTCAAGGCACTATGGATTATCTCTTTAATACATTAGAAATTATTTTATCTTCTTATCTATCACCAACATCTCTCCACTAGATCTGGAAAGATCGATGAGGCATTAATTGTCACAACATAATAGATTTAATATACACACAAAACTCTTCACATAGGTATTCAGGTTAAACCCCCATCTACATGGACAATTACATATTCAACTTGACAATATCACTCTTAAAAAAAGATAGACGTAGCGGAAACATTCTAACATTATACTCGCTTAACACATCCTTTAATCTTTGTTCCTTGATACATAATGAATAGAAATACTTTTATCATATCCTCTACCATGGAGGAGTAGAAGTAACTAACTCTCATATTCCATATTCCTCTTCCTCGGAACATTAGTGAGCATTCTAGTTCAATTAATATTTTTTTTCCTTGGAAAAAAAATAAATTATTTCAACCACAAAGAAAACAATATATATGTGTGATCATGTTTTTCGCCAAATATGAAGTGAAAACATTAAATCCCTGTAAATAGATACAATAAGCAAAAGAAATGTCTAAAATCTCTACAAACAACATATCATCACAGATTTTACAAAAAAAAAAAATGAGTCTAACAAAAAAGGCAATATGTGGTTGATCAAGCCCTAAGTATTGTTGTCCAAAATAATACAGATAAAAACTAAAATGTCTCCAAATACATAAGGATATGAATGTATGTCATAAATGTGCCTACACATCAATAAAAGGCTTGTGGTAGAACTCAAATTTTGTTCCATATTTGATTTCATTTTAGTAATAAACCATTACCCATAATCCATTTGGACACCCACTTTAGAGAATAGATTTGTCTCTAAGTTACGCTACCTCTATACATGTTGCAGAGAGAAAGAATCAAAAGATTCCATAATTATGAAAACTTCTTCAAGCAAATAAAGCAACAAAATGTTGTGACATTTCTAAGATTTTGGGGTCCAGTAAATGACTATCATTGACCACCAAAAAGTGTAGGGATTTGGCTCATATCTCCCCCACAACGAGTAACAACAGTTTTAGCGAGATGAGCTCAAAAACATTATTGTACCAGAACCCAACCCCGTCTAAAGTTTGAAGAAATGACCATATAAGAGATAGAGTAATTGCATCCCTAAAAAATGTTGATTGTTTTCTTGTAAGGCTCCATCAAAATAAGTCCACAACCTAGTAGACTCCACTTGTTCTTCTTGAATTATCTTTATTGTGCCTCCCCATTTTTCTTTTTCAGTAAGTGAAATTAGGATGATACCTTGAACTGCAATAATTTGGGTGATTGAGGGCCTATCCTGGAAAGTTCAACTAAGTTCTAAATGCGATATGGATAATTGTTTTTATTTTTATTTATTTTTTATTTTTTTATTACTGGCGGAATCGACAACTGGGTCGGTCTCGTACTCGCGTGACACGGGGTCGATTCCGACCGCTACAACTATAACCTCCAGGTGCCATACGTATGCTCCTTCCGCAGAGGCGGGTAAGTCAGAGGGATTTTAACTCGGAACCTCATCGAACATAACACTTCATATCACGACACTTGCCAATTGAGCTACCCCTCGGGGCCTGCGATATGGATAAATTTATTAGTAAAAAATCCATATAATTTTTTTTATATGTCATGAAGTTAATAAATGAATATACTCAATTTTTTAAGAAAATATGATAGAAATTTTGACAAAGTTATAATTTTAGATTATAATAAATTTTTTACCATAGAACATTGTATTCTGAGATACAGTGATTCAAATCATCCAAACTTAAAAAACAAGTGAAAGTAGCAACAAGTCATTCTTAAAGGAGTTGAATAGAAATTATATGTTTTGACCAAATTAAAGGGATGTGATATTGATCATATACAATAATTCTAAAGTAGACATTGAACCATGTTATTTGGAAATGCAATGAAACACATTGTAGTTACATCATATTACTTCATTTCCAAATTGTATTAGTTTAAATGTTTTATCTTTTGGTCATTTTTTGGGTATATTTTTCGATCAATTTTATATAAATTTGGTGAGAAATTGTTGGAATTGCATACTTGAGTGGTTGAGTATGTATAATCAAAGTTTCCATCTTAAGGGGTTTTGACTCTTAAGGGATTTTGAGGACTCCAAATCCATTTATGCATTCAAAATGCAATTTAAAAAACAAAAAATTATGATTTAACCGAGATTTATATCCCCATATTCCAGTGAAAAGGCCAAAAGGAAGAACATTTATACAACACGTTTACAAAATTATCCCTTGAATAATTTATCAAGGTACAAATCAAATGGATAATACAATTTGTCTCATTTTCCTTGGATATGGAGGAATGAATCCCTTCTACATCTTGTCCCTTGGCATGAGTTGAATTTTAATTTTCCTAGCTTTCTTGGTTTATTATTCTTTATGATGAATATATATTAATTAATATGAAACATTAGGATCATTAGAATCATGATTAGAACTAGAGTTAGCAATAATATAATTATATAAAATTGGCCTAGACCATCAAGACCATCAAGTTGATTGAAGACAACAAATTTGATAAAAACATAACTTAAAATTTTGACAAGAATAGTTACAATATCATTCAAATAAAAACATTCCATAACTCTTAGCATTGTAGGGCCCTTGCACATAATACTTGATATTTTATTTAGTTGAATTCTCTAAGAATCCTGTACAACACAATAACAACATGTATCCATGGTATAACACTCCTATGTTTTGGTCACTTCTGATTGGTAACTTCTGGGAACATACATCACAAACTATTGGAAAAATACTAGAATTGCATTGGTTTGAATGTTGTCTTAATACTTGATAAAAATAGATAATGAACATATGTACTAATATTGAATAGAAAAGAACAACGATTATTAGACAATCTCGGAGCACAATAGCTCTCCACAATATTTTATGGGTATAATATTTTACCTCAAATATAACAAAGAAAGAAGAAAAAGAATGACAAACTACATACAATTAATGATATACAAAAAAGGGAACAAAGAAGTTTTCTAGAAGAAAAAAAAATGAAACCTTTCCCATAAAAGGGAACAAAGAAGTTTTCTACAAGAAAAAACAATGAAAATTTTCCCATAGGCCACATTCAAATGGGCATAGTTGCAATAATTTGGCTTTAAAATTTGGGAATGTACTAAATTCTCTGACACATTTATATAGTTTTAGGATTAAAATGACATAATCTTCTTCCCAATTTTAGTATATAACAAGCATAGTGTGGTAGAGATTCCCATCTTATTAAAACTACAAAATATTAATATCAATGGCAATATTTTTATCCTCCAAACAAGGGTTGTGAATGAGTGGAAAAAACTTATGAACACGGGGAATTATACATCTTGGTGGAGAAATGAGAGGTACTCTAATTGCTACCTTGAGACATGTTATCCATTCTAGTTATTCTAAACTATCTTTTTGTGAGATTCCCTTTTTTAAAGAGAATACAAAATATAAGAAATATCTTTGTTTAGCATGCATTTGTAAACAATACTATTATTATCTTCACATTCGAAAGAATGACCTAAATGAGATGATAGCATTGTGTGTGAGGCCCTCCTAAATATATCTAACTCTGCAAGATATCTATCTCTTCTAAATTATTTTAAATCAATCATTTTTAAAACAATAAAAACACTGCCTTCCAACAACTGTCTATAAAGATCTTTTCAGTGGCCAATATTTATGAGATTAGAAGTGTTAAAAAATTTCACGGTCTAAATAAATTTCTCATAAAAAAAGACTCTTCAAGGTTTGATAGGATAATTGGAATTCTAATATTGATTGGCCTGTGAGTCTATGAACTAAATTATTTTAATCTCTTACTATGTTTCCACAAAAACCCTTCTCTCGTGTTTAAGGACAGGGAAAACAAACACTATCACAAGAAGGATAAGGCCCAAGCCACCACACACCTCTCCTAATATTGGTCCTTGATGTGTGTGTTTTAAAATAGGGGTGTCAAATGGATATGGAGGAGATGGATTTGGAGGATTGGTAGCCCAAAACTAACACAAAATAAATAGGAGGCTCAAATGGAGACAGAGGAGAGGGATTTGGAGGATTGGTAGCCCCAAACCTAACAAAAGATAAATGGGGGTCTCAAATGGAGATGGAGGAGAGGGATTTGGAGGATTGGTAGCCCCAAACCTAACAAAAGATAAATGGGGGTCTCAAATGGAGATGGAGGAGAGAGATTTGGAAGAATGGAGATGGAGCAGAGGGATTTGGAGGACTTGTATCCTCAAACCTAACAAAAGATAAACATGTTGTAGAATCAAATTTTTTGCAATCGAAAAGAATTTCTTTCTTTGTTTCTCCCTATTGTTATGACAAGGTTGAAGAAAGACAAAAACTCCCCCCTATAAAGGAAGGTGTTAGAACTCAATTTTTCCAATTTATTTTGAGAGCATCTTCAACATATTTATGTTGAAATTATCAAAATCCCTTTGAGTCTTTGCCAATGTCCAAACCTCAATTTCCCCAATCTATCTTGAAAAGTTTATGTTGATCACTTTTGCCCAGAAATCCTTTGACCTTTTCCTCTTGACCTACAATAAAAAAATAAATTGGTAAGCCCTAGTCTATGCCTTGTGAATTTTCAAATATAAAAAATATTTATTTGTTTTTTATATTTTCTAATCTCATATTATCAAAAGTGAGTGGTGTGTTCTTTAAAATGCCTAAGTCACACTACAAATAAAATCTATTGCATATACTTAAGTCTAGAATCTCTAGAGTCAAGCTATAGGCCTAAGCTATCAATTTACCAAATTCCTTTATGACTAAGTCTATAGGCTTCTCTGGTTTTGTGGCTTTTAACAAAATTTTAGAGGACCCACATGCCCAATTCTCAAGTCAACACACAAAGCCAAGCGCAAGTGCCAAGCTAGATTCCTTTCCACTTGTCTCATAAAATATGCTATGTGAGAATTTGTGTATATAAAGACAATAGTCTTTAACTTCCCGAGACATATGGGATATGTCCCATGAGTCATTTTTAAAAAATGAAATGCAAGCTTCTAGGTGCAAAGTGATTATGCAGGTGTCGAAGAGATAAATGTATCCATGATGTATACAATGATGTTCCCAAAATTCTCGCCCATTCCACCATTTTCATGCATGGATGTGCATAGTGCAGTGATTTGCCAAATCTCCTGGGCAATGTGTTTCCTCCTGGGCACTGTAAATTTCCTGTGCATTGTGTTTTCTCCTGGGCACTATAAATTCCACGAGCACTACCTACTCTCCTAGGCATTGTGTATTCCAAAGTGTGCTACCTAATTTCTAGGAGGCACTACCTAATTTCTGGCAGAGTCAAAATTTGTGCAGAGATACACCAGAATGGCACTACCTATTGGCACCTGGAATCAAGGAGTTTTTCTTATCATTTTTGTTAGTGGCTGATGATGTGGGATATAGACATAGATAAAATTTGGAATCATGATGACAGCGACAGACACATGGAAAACAAGGAGATACGTAACAAAGTAGGATCATCAAAATGGAAACATGATTTTCTTGTAAAATTGACATTTCAGATTCAAGCTCAGATGGTATAATTCTAATCTGAAGGAAATACAATCTAAAGATATGTTTTCTACAGCCTTCAGATGAAAATCATGCACCTAAGTTGGCATGACAAGACTGGGAGCTTAATCGTTTACATATAAATAGAAGGTTAATTAAGCTATCAAATACATAGCTAGAGCATCATTTCAAGAAGAAGATACCAGCAGCCCAAGCATTCTACAGTAGTTGGGTTCCCTATCTTTCTCATGCTCTGTTTTTTCTTGCATGTATAAGATTTGTTTTTGTTGGTATTCTGCCCTCCACTTACAATAGTTGTCATCAAAAAATTGCATATTTGAATTGTGAAATACGCTACTCAGGATGCTACCTAAAGAAGCTACCAACAGACACCAAGGATCCAGGAAGGTCAGTCTAACAACTTTTTGGATGGATGATGATGGAGAAAATTGTAGAAGAAACAATTGGCATTTTGAGGACTACTACATGCTCCTAAAAGACACATGGAAAAACAAGAGTTTCACAACAAAAGAGGATCAGATCAGTTTGAAGCATGGTTGGATTAGTTGCCAATATTTTCCCATTTTATAGCATAGGTTGTTAAATAATTTGTTAGATAAAATAAATGTTTAGAGATTTTCAAGGGAAGGAGGCCAGCTCGTACCGCTAGTTGTTGCCTCCCTTTTTGTTATAAATAGATAGATCAATTGTTTTAGTAGAGTTTTGAATGGTTGAGCTGAGGATCCCATACTATAATATTTTGATGAAGTCACTGTGATCTAGATGTGTACTGGACTTAAGACATTTTGACTAATAGAAATCAACTTATCTTTCAATATATTTCCTTATGATGCTAAATGTTCATTCTTTGAATGATTCACATGAATAATTGTGGTGATGTGATGGTGGATGTTTGATCATTATATTATCATGATGTTTATTTAGCTTCCTTAGTTTCTGATTTCAAGAAGATCTTGTGATAAGAAACTTTCTTCTTTAGACTTCTATAGACCTGATGTTGACAGTAGCCCTTACATTCATTTCATTCAAGTCTTCCCTTTATTCATATTTACTCCCAAAATATTGATTGAAGTTAGACAAGACCTTGATTGTTGGTGCATTGCTAGCCATGTTTCTGAGTTGGAACATTATTATTTTGAGTCTTGTTCAATTGACCTTTTAAAATAATCATTTACACTTACAAATATTTTGATGTTACCAAGCTCACATGATTATAGTCTAGGGTGACTTTTTGAGTAATAACATAAATGGCATTGTTGTCGTGGACTAATTTGAACATATTGAAGAGTTCCCTAAGAAGAACGACATAGATCGAGCTCTTGATGGTAGACAAGAGAGGGATACACAAATTTGACTGTAATCATCTACCTGGAGACTCCATAATCAAAGACTCCACTGGGGAGGATCCTGTTGACAGAAAGATGGCCAGGTATCAGTTTATGAGCCTTCCTCATGAGATATTGTTTCTTTTTATCAACTAATTTTTACTTTTCCCTTCACGAATTAAAAGGATCATCTTGTGTTTTATATATTCAATTGATCATCAATCTTCTTTTGTATATCCTTCATTGGAAGAAGAAGACCCACTTTTTGCCTTTGTTGTAGATGTTGATTTGATACCTTCAGCTCAGCCTATTCACAAGGATGAACTTTGTATTGAAATCCCTCATGAAATTGATAGGCCTTCTCAACTTTCATCACCTTATGTTGTTACTGTTAAACCTTGCCATCATCTTGTTAAACCTCATATCCATCCCACTAGTTTTCAAACTCGAATTAGAGATAAGATGTTCAAACCTTTAAGGCTACCATATAATCTTCATCCTTATCCTCTTGATTTCTTCAAGTACTTTCCTAAGTTTTCTGGAGAGGATCATGTTACAGCTGAGAGGCATGTGGAGGCCTTCAAAGACTTTATTGATCATTTTGAGATAGTTCATGAGGATGTTACCATGAGGTTGTTCTCCAAATCCTTGTTAGGAGATGTTGTTGTATGGATTAAGGGTTTGGGAGCTGACTCCATTGGTTCATGGATTGAATTATGCGATACTTTTTTAAAGTGTTAGGGTGAGAACAAGTCATTTGATCAATATCTACATGAGTTCACTACTTTGAGAAGGGAAAATAATGAAGTTATGTCTACTTTTAATCGAAGATTTCACAACTTGTATTGCAGCCTACCCATGGAAATTAAACCTTATGAGACTATTGCCATGGTGCATTACATAATGTCTCAATATTCTAACCTTGTTTTGTATCTTAGGGAAATAAAATCTACATATTTATCATAGCTACTCATGGATGTTGTGGAAGTAGAGGAGAACCTTCAAGCTTGTGGTAAGATTCAAATTTAGCATCATGTCAGCTCTAAACATGAAGCATATTTTATTTGTCATCCCTATGAAGAAGAGATAGTGGATGATTTGGTCCTCGAAGCATGTATCTTTGATAACCTTTCCTCTGAAGAAATTACTGTCTCAAACATTGACCAAGAGCAGCTTGGTGTTGACAAACACTTTGGTAATGAATACTTTTCTATTAGAGAGCATCCTGAAACAAGACATTCTAAATGTCAAGAGTCAGAGGCTTGTTATGGACAACCTATTTTTGATGGAAATACGAGTGATGGTGATGAACATATTTTTTATAATATTTGTTTGGAACCTCTTATAATTGTTCATGTATATAATGATTATGATCCGAATCCTTGTAAATGTTATGGAGGTGTTGAAAGGGATTTTCATATAAATCTAATCTCTTATCCATCACCAACAAATGAACAACCATGTCTTGATAAAAGCCACATGCATAAGAAAACAAGATTTCTTTATGGTTCATCTTTTAAGCAGGAAGTTAATGAATTTGAAACAGATTTGGAACAACATAAAGCATATGAGCTTATTTTAGATTTGGTTCTAAATTTTTCAACATTCGCAGAATATTCTAAAGACAGGTATGAATGTGAATTTTATGATCAGTTTGCAGACCCAGTTGAGCCTATGGAAACCAATGATTTCATAACAAATTATATGTTCTCAGCGGATCTTAATTTATATGATTTTAACAATGTTTTATCATCATCCCCTGAGCAATATTTCAATGAAGAAGTGGTAGTTTTTTATGATCATAATCTGCTCTTGAGAGAACCAGAAAGTCATGGTTGAGCAGGTGTTTTCCTTGGATCAACATGTTTATGATCTTGGTTTCAAAGACCCAGTGGCAACCTTCATGGAATCATACATTTTAGAGAACTTGAAATTTTCATATTTCCTTAACTCGCAAATGTTTCATGGTGGTTATGGTTTCCTGAACGAGTTTTTATCACTGTAGTTACATTTCAAACATAATTTATTAATAGGTGGTATGGATGAGATTATTTTAGTTTTAAAATTGATTGAATGGCTATTATGGAAGGAAACATTTATGTAACAAATTGCAGAGCTTGTTAGAGTAGAGTAGGGTAGGAAATAAGCTCGCTGCTCGAGCATTTTGTTTCTTCTAGTTTGCAGCAGAAATATAAGACTTTAGCTTGTATGACTAAAGGCCAGTTTTGAAATCTATGTAGAGATCAGTTGCATAGGGAATATGACCCCATAGCCCAATGGTAAAGGTGACTGGAACTACTAGGTTATTGGAAACCCCGCAGGGAGGTATCCATCCCACTTGGAGCCAATAATAGCACTCAATTTTTCCAATATATTTTGAGAGTGTCTTCAACATATTTATGTTGAAATTATCAAAATCCCTTTGAGTGTTTGCCAATGTCCAAACCTCAATTTCCCCAATCTGTCTTGACAAGTTTCTATTGATCACTTTTGCCCAGAAATCCTTTGAATTTTCCCTCTTGACCTGCAATAAAAAAATAAATTGGTAATCCCTAGTCTATGCTTGGTGGATTTTCAAATATAAAAAATATTTGTTTGTTTTTTATATTTTTTAATCTCATATTATCAAAAGTGAGTGGTGTGTGATTTAAAATTCCTAAGTCACATTACAAATAAAATCTATTGCATATACTTAAGTCTATAATCTCTAGAGTCAAGCTATATGCCTAAGCTATCAATTTACCAAATTCCTTTGTGCCTAAGTCTACAAGCTTCTCAGGTTTTATGGCTTTTAACAAAATTTTAGAGGACCCACATGCCCAATTCTCAAGTCAACACACAAAGACAAGCACAAGTGCAAAGCCAGATTCCTTTCCACTTGTCTCATAAAATATGTTATGCGAGCATTTGTGTATATAAAGAAAACAATCTCTAACTTCCCGAAACATATGGGATATGTCACCTGAGTCATTTTTTTAAAATGAAATGCAAGATGTTAGGTGCCAAGTGATTATGCTGGTGTCAAAGAGATATATGTAGCCACAACGTATACAATGATGTTCCCAATTTTTTTTTCTATTCCACCGTTTCCATGCATGGATGTGCAGATTGCAGTGTGTTGTCAAATCTCTTGGGCACTGTGTTTCCTCCTAGGCATTGTAAATTTTTTGTGCGCTATGTTTTCTCCTGGGCACTGTAAATTCCACTGTTACTACCTACTCTCCCGGGCACTATGTATTCCACAGTGCGCTACCTAATTTATGGGAGGTGCTGCCTAATTTCTGGCAGAGACAAAATTTGCACAGAGATACACCAGAATGGCTCTACCTATTCGCACCTGGAATCAAGGAGTTCGTATTATCATTCTTGTTAGTGGCTGATGATGTGGGAGATAGACAAATATAGAAGCTGGAATCATGATGACAACTACAGTCACATGGAAAACAAGGAGCTATGTAACAAAGAAGGATCATCAAAATGGCAACATGATTTTCTTGTAAAATTGACAGTTTAGATTAAAGATCTGTAACGAACCGCCTCGTTACGACAACTAAACTAGTGACAGGTGCAACTTGTTTTTTTTTTTTTTGAAGTGTGTGTGAGCGTATGTACAAGGAAACACCAACAGCCTATTCGCTCTACGTCGCCACCCGACGACGAATACGACGCAACCAGGACGAACATAAGAATATGACTAGAACGCACGACACGTAACCACATGCATAAATGATGATCACATGACAAGTAAAACTGACTGCTAAATACGACTGACCTCCCGCCCGTCCTACCCTGCAAGGTTAGGACCTCCAAGACACATAATCAATGCTCAAGCCCAGGTTCCCATCGCTTTTAACCATTTAAGGTCTCAGGGCTGGCGACTGTTCTTTTTTTAGCGTGTGTGAGCTTATGTACAAGGAAACAATCACACAAAATTTATTTCAGCTTCCACAATCTCGAATTTAATTTTAACACTAAAATCTCAGATCTAACATAAGAATATGATTAGAACGATCAATATCTAACTTACGTACAAATTGATGACTATTGACAAGTGAAAACATTCCAATAATGACTGACTCTTCCGTCCCGTTCCCTCAAGTAGTTATTTTTTTTTTTTTTTAAGGGTGTGTGGGCGTATGTACAAGGAAACACCAAAGCCTATTCACTCTGCGTCGCCACCCGACGATGAATACGATGCAACCAGGACGAACATAAGAATATGACCAGAACGCACGACACATAACCACATGCATAAATGATGATCACACGACAAGTAAAACTGGCTGCTAAATACGACTGACCTCCCGCCCGTCCTACCCTGCAAGGTTAGGACCTCCAAGACACATAATCAACGCTCAAGCCCAGGTTCCCATCGCTTTTAACCATTTAAGGTCTCAGGGCTGGCGACTGTTCTGAGGAACATGGAGGTGTCTACATCCCGCCCAACACAACACACCAAGCAACTAACCGATATACAACAAAAACAATGTAAAAGATAAAAACAAATACGCCCCTTACGGATGGCGCGTGATAAGAGGACTCCGACAACAACCAAAATTCAACATTAATTAAATGCAAAACATCTGTTATTACTAACTCCGAGTAATTTAATGCATATAAATCCGGGCATCCACTGAGTATGTCTTATCCACGCCAAGAGGCTACACTAACATCACAACACGATAACCTTATCATCTCCTTTTTAATTACACTAACTTTTGAAATAATATACAGGTCATACATTTCAGCTTAAATCTTGTCATCTTGTTTATGAGGTAAGAAATACACAAGTTCCCAATTCGACAATACATTACAATTACGAATTTGATAAACAATAATCCAGGACAACGGTATGCCACAACTTCTTCCTTCACCTATAGCAATGAAATTAACATCATATTTGAATAAATCAATAACCATCCTAATTACAACTGACAGGATATAGCAATTACAATCTTCAAAATGTTCTTATTTAATTAACAGTACTTTAAAGGTGCCCTATCTAAGGATAATTAAAAGGTTACCTTTAAAATAACAACATTAAAGGGACAAGTAACCTCATAACTAAATAACATCAAGGATACCAATCTTTGGCAATATCATCACATATTTTAAAAGGGGGCAATGCGTAAAATAACCATATTAAAATGTCAATAGATAAGAGGACAATAATTGGAAATGACAACCTATCCCTATTACAAATGGCAATGAGCAAGACCACCATTATTTAAAGATGTCAACAAGTAAAATTACATCAAAATTTAGGGGGACATACATGGAAGTTATTTAATTTACTTCATAATCAGAAGTAACCGTATAACCTCTAGAATAAAAAGGGCCATCTATAAAATACTAACACTTAACATGCCAAAGCTTACGGGGCAATAATGGGAAGGGACAACTATCACTATTATTAATGACAACAATTCAAATAACCCTTAACTCAAATGACAATCTTTAAAGGTGACATCATAAATATAAAGCATCGATTGAGAATATCTCTGCGCATCCTGTTAAGCTGGCAACTTATAATTAATAAATTAGAAACGATAAAACCATATGGAACCATTTCCTAATCCTGTCAATGAATAGCGTGACATCCTCGTCTCTAAAGTTTCGCTGACTTCAACGTCCACAAGGTTCTATTACAGCAAGACAACGGTTACTAATCTTGGGGCATCCCGTCAGTTACACCCACTGGAAGGGCGCGTTAAAGGAGGAACATGCATTTAAATTTTAGTAAGGGCGCAGACAGTAAAAACGCCACTGTAATCGATCCCGTGGAAGCGGAACACATACCCAACCAGCAGCGTAGACCCTGGGAATTCAGACGACAAGAATGGAGTTCGGTTGGGCATGCAGACTACGTTTATTCTTGCATCTTCCATTGAAACGCCGACCCCAAGAGACAACGAACAGTACAAGAGGCTCCGTCTGGAACAAAACGCCCCCGTAACAGTGCTCACGGACTGCCTCAAGGTGCGTTATCCATAGAGGGAGCGTTACCCCTGTAGGTGTTCACGCTGAGGAAGGGAGGATATGGTTCAAGTAAAGAAATGGAGAATCGCCTGACCCAACCCACTGCCAGGTAGTAAGGAAAAGGAACGCCTGGGTAAAATCGTGGTCAGGCAAGGGTAATAAAAACAACACAGGGTAACAGAGGTAACAAATGGCTGTAAAAAAATGCATCAACCTTCCCCGGGAGTGAATTTCCCAGAAGCTAACGTGGTCATAAAATCCTGGAATACTAAAGTTGCTGGGAAGGGTTGGGAACCCCGTTAATAGGATACATTCTGTAATTTGTCAAGAAATTTATGTAATATGATGGCATAATCGATTTTAACATTTATGAATTATTATTGCGCAAGTAATCCCAACATGGGTCACTGAGTTAATCGCTGGCTGGTCTGTCAACGTTTCGTAAAATCGCAGGTCCAGATATACATACAGATCCTTTTTCAAGAAGAAGGAGAGCAGGGTGTAAGGATGATAGCTTTCATTCGTACTGAAGGAAGAATAGCTGGAAAGAATTTACTGCCAACTTAAGGGCTCAATGCCATTCACAGGTTATAATTTTCGTTGTACATCATCTCTATAGAGGTTAAACTCGCAGTAACGATGGCTCACTGCATGATTTTCGCAGGAAGAAGCTATTCAGAAGTTAAAGGAACAAATCTAAATCGTTGTCAAATGAATCATTTCTATACATTAAGCGACGCGCAGTCCAGAAATTCGATTGCTGGGCACAATGCATAATAAGTGGATTGAAAAGGCTAAGCCATATTGGATTGATGCCCAACAAAACATAGTCATTAGATTAAATAGGAGTCATCATGCAATCCATTAGAGTATCGCTGGGAAAAAGGGAGGTCGCTGGGTTATACCCCTTTTAAAGATTTAAAAACCTCCCAAGATTGAATGGACACCAACAATAACGTCTTCAAGAATGCAAAGTATGTAACGACCTATCACTAGAACATTTTCATAAAACGCTAACTCTGCAATCAGTTAAATAATACTTTTCAACTTACAAACTGTAAAAATCTCCACACAATAAGCTTTATCCCATTTTATGAACATTTAATAGGTGTATCTGGTTCATCACATAAAATATTGGCCCGATTACAAACATAGGTGGGGTAAATTATATT
Source organism: Picea sitchensis (assembly GCA_010110895.2). NCBI lineage: Eukaryota > Viridiplantae > Streptophyta > Pinopsida > Pinales > Pinaceae > Picea > Picea sitchensis. The sequence goes on along the minus strand of SNQJ01S0021738.1, from coordinate 15,146 downwards.
GGCCGCGCCACATAAAAATTTATTTCAAACTGATTTAGACCATTACATTCAGCATATTCATTTACAGCACTTCCTCATCTCGTTAATAACTGAGGTAACTAACCTTAATATCAGAGGCAATCGCATGCATTCTAATCTACAGAATTTACAATTCATGCGCCAGCCCTTTCACTTTGCTTTGGAGCGTCAAGTGCTCCATCTTGCGTGTCAGCTCTCCTTCATCGCTTCTTGGAAGCCGTGAGAAAACTCACGGTACCTCCGATAAGCGTAGGGTACTCACGCTCCCCTTAGCCCAGAGGCAGCAAAGGGGCCACCGCAGGGAACAGAGATATCACTAGCTTCGGTACAGCCTCCCGCGGTGAGCTACCACTCCAACACTGGTGAGATAGACCCAACTCCTCACCAAGAAATCCGTCAAACCACAATTTGGCGGTAATGGCATTCCTAAATTTTATATTTCCTTCCTTTCCCTTTCCTTTATAGAAAAATGAGACCAGCTTGCTTTCCTAATTATCAATTAATTAATCTTTAATGACAAACCTCTAAACAATCTCGAATTAAGCCAGTGTCACTCATCCCTAGGGTTCTCCAAAATTAATTTCTTTTAATAATTAAAATAAAATTCCCTCTCCACTCCCCAAGTAGGCTCCTTAGAATTTCTCCTAGAGGTTCCTAGATTCTACCTCTGCAGCAGTCTCTTTCCTAAAATGATGTTTATGAAATTTAGTAATTACTTAAATGATGATTCTTTTTAGCTTTTTCTCCAATGTCCCCTACTTTCCAAAATTTAAGTTTCCTTTAATTCTAGTTTCCATATTTTTATTTTATGGCATTTTATTTTTTCTTCACTTCTATTTATCTCTTCCATTTTTGTTATTATTAAATATATATTTTTTTGTTAATCCCCAAATTGATAAAAGCGGCTTTAACATTCTTTTTCAATATATAAATAGACAAACATTTTATTTTATTATTTATTTATTTATTTATTTAAATCCTAGTTTTTATACTTCCCTCTTTAAAATTTAAGTCTCCTTATAATTTAAGCACCACAGGTTTTACCAAATGCTCCCTTATTACTCTTACCCTTATTACCTTTTTAGAAGACTTTGAATTAACTCCTAGGTGGGTGTTAGTTCGTGCCCTAGATTTACTTTGGACGATTTTTCTTAGGACCAAACAAATTTATCTTAGAGATGTTTAATCTAGGTTTGATTTGAATAGGCACCAAATTAAGTAGGGGTGGTTTTAAGAATTATCATGTGCTAAAGTCTCAAAAGGTCGTCTAGAATTCATCATCATCCTCAAAATGGCGTGCCCTTCAGGGGATGCACTACATTAGCAAGGGTGCCACTCTCCTTAATTGCCCGATTAGATGCGGCGTGCCCTTCGGGCCTGCGATGCTCAAAGGGTGCCACTCAGCGGCTTGTACTTCTTTTGCGGCGTGCCCGCCGGAATGCACCAAGTGCTCCAAAGTGCCACTTTCGGCAGCCCAGTTGGTAGACTCTATAACCCCACGAGTTCAACCTCCGCCCGGTGAATCTTGTGGGAGACTAAGGGCTCCTGGGAATAAGGGCGCGCATTGCACCATACCGGGTATCGTGGCGGCTATTAGATCTTCCCCTCCGTAGTGGGTCCTCGAACTGGGTATCGTTAACCCTACGGTTTGGGCAGCGGTAGAGGAGTGCTAGTAAAGAGGCGTGGCGGTACGCAGTAAACCTCCTCCCTCAATCTATAGGAACTCATGTGGCCTTTACTCCATGTAATGAGGAATCCCGGTCGGCAGAAGCTAACGTCATTTGCATCATCAACCACCATGTCGGATCATGACGGCTTGTACATCATAAAATCAATAGCGCCAACGTAGTCAAAACAATATCATCGTAAATGGAACAACTCAAATGCCCTCCCGCGGCTCGATGGGTCAAGGGAGTTCACGACTCCACCTCCTGCATCCTCGGTCGGAAACCACGCACTCAAAGAAAACGGAGTCAACAACACTATCTACATCAGGTGAAGCCAAAAGCTTATCACGTCGTATAACTAGCATCATATGAAGGAAAAGTTTTATCATCATGAAAATCCAAATCACTTGCGAGCAAATGTCCTCCAAATAATATGTTTGGTAAGTGCGCCAGAGAGAGGGATGTTACATACACCCCTCTTGGTCTAAACCTCGTACCGAAGTTTCTTATTATAAATGCCGAAATAAATGTACCATAAAATCATCGTCTTACGGTATCATAAGTCCAACTATCGACAAAAATAGAGCTGGCGGCGCATATCGTATCGTCCTCCCGGTCGTAGAGTCGCGGACTATAAGCTGTCCCCGCTGGACGGCACGGATCTGGATCCGGCGTCGATAGCCCCATCCGACGCGATGATCAGAATGCGGACGACTCAATGGTGAGCTCTCCTCATCCGACACACCGCGCAGGAACTCATGTCAATCTGCGGTGGCGGGATGCACTAACATAAATACCTCAGCGTGCGAAAGCACTTCGTTACATCGCCCACCAGTCGGGCAAGGCTGGTGATAGGCCGCGGGCCTTTCTCTCCACAATCTCTGAAGGTCCCACGAACCTAGGAGGAAGTTTAGCTCCCTTTCCAAACGTCGAACTCTTATGCGGTTTTACCCACAAAGGGCTTCGATCGCCGACCTCGTAACTACGATTGACACAGTGCACATCGACATAACTCTTATATCGATCCTGCGCTTCCTTTATCCGCTGTCTTATGGTTTGCATCTGCCCTTCCATCTCTTGGATTAAACCTGGTCCACCCGAGGTTATCCTCAAGCCGATCCCAACTCAAGAGGCGTCGAACGCGATTAAACCCATATATAGAAAACTCAAAGCCATCTTATTAGTTATGCGGACTTGTTATCACGCTGAACTCTACTAGGGTAAGAACTCCTCTAGCGTTTTTTTGGTCCATCACGTACATGCCAACATGTCTTCCAAGGTTTGTTCCATGCGATTAAATACGTCCGAGTCGAGTCTGGATGTCGAAATTACTAAAGTTAAGTTGAGTTCCTAAGGCCTCTTGGAAACTCATCCAAAATAAATCCGATGAAACAGATCACCGGTGGATATAATCTTCGAGCATAATAGACCTCTGAAAATCTCACTAATGAAGACTCACGGCTGTAATGGGTGCACGATCGTGGTACATACTTTGGGAATAATTGAGCCTCTTTTGTCGAGGAGTGTCTACTACTACAAAAATGAGTCATGTCTCGCGCTAAAGTCGGTGGTAATCCAACAATAAAATCCATCAGAAATGACTTCCCCGTTTCGATTGAAGATCGGAAGGGTAGTTGGAAATGTAGTCCTGTCGGGTGTCTATGTTAGGCCTTTACCTGCTGACACTTTCGGGACATCTAGCCACAAAGTTGACTATGTCGACCTTCATTCCTTTCGAAAAGAACAAGGGCTTAAGGTCATCCCTCATATTATTAAATATCTCGGGTGAGCCATGTAAAGGCGCTCATGAGCCTGCAGCTCAGATCAACATCCTCAACTTGTGGTTTGGTGGTACGTAAATCCGTACTAAATCTCAATGAAGCGATGGATTGTCCGGGTAATATCCCTCAAATCGTAGTGCCATCATAGTGTTTTGTCCAATGCGATGCTGGGCTTGCCTTGTACTTTGAGTCATAGATCGCATTTTGTAAAGCGAGAATCTTCTAGATTAGGTCCTAAAAGAGGCAATCTTGAAAGATCGTGGCCTGGAGCTCGGCATCGCGCTGGGTTTCCAGTTCCCTTTATTTAAAGAAATCGAGAGTCATGCTAAGCTAAGCAATTGAATAGCGCCTTTATTAGTTGGTCATCTGCGTAAAAATGTGTTGTAATTCGCAGTGGTCGGTCTTTAATTCAAATTTTTGTCCAGCAAGGTAGTGTATCCAAACCTTAAAGGCGTGGCTGGCCAACTCCAAATCGTAATGGCGTAGTTTTTCCTCATGCCTTCTTAATTTCCTTGAAATGTAAAGCGTCCACTCGTCCATCTTGCATCAGCTCTACCTAAACCTTCTTTGGATCTTGATTGCATACTCAAAATTAAATCCATGTTAAAGGGACTTTTTAGTATATTTGTAGTCCAACAGACTCCTTAAGCCTCCTAAATGCTTCAGCATTTCTCGTCCACAAACTTCTTGTTTCTCTTAAACTCAGGTGATCGGACCCTTTATCTTTGAAAATCCTCGACAAGCGAAAATTCGATGGTATCAGCTAAACTAAAGACTTCACAGCATACGTGACATTGAAACGGTCGCGAGGCCATTCCATAATAGCCTCAACCTTGTTTGGATCCATGGCGATACCTTAGGAATGGCATACCCTAGGTAGTGAATCACGGATTGATAAAGGCGTTTGGACAACTTCCTTTATAATTTGTGTTCTCGTAAACCTTGTAGTACCAAGAGGAAGTTTTCGTCATGCTCCTCCATCGTCAGAAAATAAATTAAAATATCGTCAATGAGAATGCCCAGACGAGCTTTCTACAAATTACTCTTACGGAACACCCAGTTCATCAAGCTCATGAATACCCACGGGGTGACATGGAGTCAAAAGGTAAAAGCTTGATAAACTTGTAATGTCCAAACTTCATATTAAAGGAGGTCTTAGGGGCGTCATCCTCCGTGATCCATGGCCGGTGACTACGATGTAAATCGATCTTAGAGAACCGCGATAAGCACCCTTCATACGATCAAGCGAGTCGTTGATTGGGTAGAAGTGCGATTCTTGTCGTAGCCTTGTTGATTGTGATAGTCAATGCAAACTCACGATCCATCCTTCTTAGAATGAAAATAGCGGGTGCACTTGCGGTGACACACTAGGGCGTATCAAACCCATGTCCAACAACTCCTTCAACTTCATTCTCAACTCATGTAGCTCCAAGGTATGCATCCGATAAGTCATTCTTTCTATCAGTTCAGTCCCCAGTTTAGGTCTATAGTAAACTCCAATTCTCTCTTCGGCGGCATCGGGGCAACTCCTGCGAAATGTCGTCAAACTCCTTCACCATAGGAGTGTTCTATACCTACGCTACTCGCTTTTTAGTTGGCGCCAAGGATGGCATAAAGCTTACCCCTGGCATACTCTTAAAATGGCATGAGGAAGAGGCGAACCACCGAGGATACTCCCTGGTTCTATCCTACAATCGCGCGTCTTTTCCCTTCATCATCGACTAAACTCAACAGTTTCGTCTTACAGTCGAGTATAGCGCCTCATCACGTTCCCAACAATCCCATGCCGATCACCAGCGTCCTTAAGACCCTAAGGATAAATTGGCGTTACAAGTTGGCTAAGTGACTAACTCTCGAGGTTAAGGGCCTGACGTAACGCTTTCCTCAACTTTCTTCTGTTTGGCTCAGAAGCCATCTCTACAAAGCTAAGCTTCGTCGTTAAATTTGCCTTTACCTTAATAATCATTTTTATTGGCTGCACGAGGAAATGAAGCTCTCGGTAGCTCACAGGTCTATCAAAATGCTAAGGGTCTGATCGGTGACGATTACTGTCGATCGAACCGCGACTGGTGCTATGCCTAGCGGTTATTCAACGCTACATGAATCCAGATGGGCCTTGCCCATATCTCCCAAAGTAATAGGTCAGGCTGATCCAGACACTCTAGTCATCTCCACAGGACATTCGCGCTGTTAGTGTGGCTCCCCACACATCCAAAAAAACCCTTCTTCATCCCAGTAGTCCCGGTACCCGAAATAGAAAATGACAGCCCACCGGCCAAGAACCCTGGTCTATTCTGTTGAAAAATCCTAAACTATTGTTGTTCCAGGTGACATTGTTGCTGGTGCAGTGGTCCCCGATAAGGTGCCCACTACTGAGGTGGCGGTCGTCGTGGTGTAGCAAAGTGGATCCCCTCTAGATGCCACGATACCCGGGCATATGCCTCACTGGTGTCTGCAGTCTTTAGCGATAGTACCAAAGCCGAACCTGTCTGCTTGGTCTCGGTGGAGTCCCTGGCGACCCGGTGATAAACTCTCCTACACTATGAGGGCCTTCGGGCGGCGTGGAGTACAGGAGTTTGAGGCATCGAGAATCCTAACCTTAGCACGGTGCCAGATTAAGGCCAAATCACAATTTCTGTTGACCTTGATCTTCGGTGTTCGGATCGCAGACATCACCGGAACTGACTCCATAAAGCGTTAGCACCATTGCTGCGGGCAATGCGACCTCTTTGTCATAGCAGCGTTGAACTCGGTGAGATGACACTCAATAAATTCCTCAGAAGATATCTCGGAGCGGATTTCTCGAGCGGTTCCCATGACCGTCTTCAGCGACCATGTTTAGGCTGGCGGGGAGGCATCTTCCACCATAGAAGCTCCCCTTTTGGTTGAAGCCATGCGGACCTTCATGTTGGAGGTATAGTCGGCGAAGTCGAGAGCATAAGCCATTCTCAACCATGCCTTCAATTTAGCCATCGAGGGCACCAAAGAACTTCGAGGAAATTTCCATCTTCGAGAGTTCGCCAGGGTATATGCTACCGGTGCTTGGTAGGTGCGGCGTGGTGGAACCTCGGTAGTCGCAGGGCAACCTCATCTCTATCTAATCCTGGCGATCAGCATACCGGACATCGCGGAAAGATCTCATCATCCCATGACATGAAGCAGCTGCGATGCACGCTCCACGTCAGGACACGCTTTCGCCTCCACGGGGGTTAGACCCCTCAGGCATGGTTGTTGTTGGAGGTGTTGTGCCTCCTCCTCTAGCACCACATTGTCTTCCTCCGCGTCGTCCTCTGACCATGATTACCTTCACACAAACAAGCAACTCAATCAACAGCGGAATAGCCAATGCTATCATGTCAATAGGGCAGTATTAGTGAATCCTAAGTCTCGGGTCGAACCCGCTCGATACCATATGTAACGAACCGCTTCGTTCGACAGCTAATCTAGTGGCGGGTGCAGCTTTTTTTTTGGAAGTGTGTGTGTGCGTAGGTACCAGGAGACAACTACAGTCTATTCGACTCTGCGCCGCCACCTGAATACGATGCGACGCAACTAGGATGGACATAATAATATGACCAGGACGCACGACATGTATCCACATGCATAAATGATGATCACCGACAAGCAAAAGCCGGTACTTCATCACGGTGACCTCGGAGATCCTACCCTACAAGGTTAGGACCTCCAGAACACATAATCAGCTCAAGCCCACGTTCCCATCACTTTTAACCATTTAAGGTCTCGGGGTTGGCGAAACGTTTTTGCGGGAACATGGAGGTGTCTACATCCATTAACCTAACACACCAAGCAACTAACGGAATACAACAAAAACAATGTAAAAGATAAAAACAAATACGCCCCTTACGGATGGTGAAGGACTCAATAACAACCAAAATTTCGGCATTAATTAAATATTGCAACATCGGGTTATTACTAACTTTCCGGTAATTAAATGCATATAAATCCGGGCATCCACTGAGTATGTCTTATCAAGGTCTTGAGGCTACACTAACATCACAACACGATAACTGTATCATCTCCTTTCTAATTACACTAACTTTTGAAATAATATACAGGTCATACATTTAGCTTAAATCTTGTCATCTTGTTTATGAGGTAAGAAATACACAGGTTCCCAATTCGACAATACATTACAAATATGAATTTGATAAACAATAATCCAGGACAACGGTATGCCACAACTTCTTCCTTCACCTATAGCAATGAAATTAACATCATATTTGAATAAATCAATAACCATCCTATTTACAAATGGCCAGGGATATAGAAATTACAATCTTCAAAATGTTCTTATTTAATTAACAGTACTTTAAAGGTGCCCTATCTAAGGATAATTAAAAGGTTACCTCTAAAATAAGAACATTAAAAGGACAAGTAACCTCAAAACTAAATAACATCAAGGATACCAATCTTTGGCAATATCATCTATATTATTATTTTAAAAGGGGGCAATCATTAAAAATAACCATATTAAAATGTCCAATAGATGAGACAATAATTGGAAATGACAACTATCCCATTACAAATGGCAATGGAAACAGACCACCATTATTTAAAGATGTCAACAAGTAAAATTACATCAAAACTTAGGGGACATACATGGAAGTTATTTAATTTACATCATAATCAGAAGTAACCGTATAACCTCTAGAATAAAAAGGGCCATCTATAAAATACTAACACTTAACATGCCAAAGCTTACGGGGCAATAATGGGAAGGGAAAGCTATCACTATTAGTAATGACAGCAATTCAAATAACCCTTAACTCAAATGACAATCTTTAAAGGTGACATCATAAATATAAAGCATCGATTGAGAATATCTTTGCGCATCCTGTTAAGTTGGCAACTTATAATTAATAATTTCGAAATGATAAAATCATATGTAACCATTTACTAATACTGTCAATGAATAGCGTGACATCCTCGTCTCTAAAGTTTCACTGACTTCAACGTCCGCAAGGATCTAAAACAGAGAGGCAAAGGTTACTAAATGCGGGGTATCCGTCAGCTACACCCAACCGGAGGACGCGTGTAAGGAAGATCATACGTTACAGTTTGGTAGGGGCGCAGACAGTAAAAACGCCACTATAATCGAGCCCCTGAAGCGGAACACAGACCCAACCAGCAACGTAGACCCCGGGAATTTAGACGACAAGAATGGAGTTCGGTTGGGCATGCGGACTACGTTTATTCTTGCATATGCCATTGAAACGCCGACCCCAAGAGACAACGAACAGTAAAAGAGGCTCCGTCTGGGACAGAATGCCCCCATAACAGTGCTCACGGCCTGCTTCAAGGGCGCGTTAACTATAGAGGGAGCGTTATCCCTGTAGGTGTTTACGCTGAGGAAGGGAGGATATGGTTCAAGTAAAGAAAGGGAGAATCTCCTGACCCAACCCACTGCCAGGTAGTAAGGAAAAGGAGCGCCTGGGTAAAATCGTTCAATTAGGAGCAAAGGTAACAAAACAACGAAATTATGAGGTAATAAATGGTACGTAAAATGCACCAACCTTCAGGGGTGAATTTCAGGAAGCTAGCGTGGTCATAAAATTTACGGGGCAATAATGGGAAGGGACAGCTATCACTATTATTAATGACAACAATTCAAATAACCCTTAACTCAAATGACAATCTTTAAAGGTGACATCATAAATATAAAGCATCGATTGAGAATATCTTTGCGCATCCTGTTAAGTTGGCAACTTATAATTAATAATTTAGAAATGATAAAATCATATGTAACCATTTACTAATCCTGTCAATGAATAGCGTGACATCCTCGTCTCTAAAGTTTCGCTGACTTCAACGTCCACAAGGTTCTATTACAGCAAGACAACGGTTACTAATCTTGGGGTATCCCTTCAGTTACACCCACTGGAAGGGCGCGTTAAAGGAGGAACAGGCGTTTAAAGTTTAGTAAGGGCGCAGACAGTAAAAACGCCACTGTAATCGAGCCCCTGGAAGCGGAACACAGACCCAACCAGCAACGTAGACCCTGGGAATTCAGACGACAAGAATGGAGTTCGGTTGGGCATGTGGACTACGTTTATTCTTGCATCTGCCATTGAAACGCCGACCCCAAGAGACAACGAACAGTACAAGAGGCTCCGTCTGGAACAGAACGCCCCCGTAGCAGTGCTCACGGACTGCCTCAAGGCACGTTATCCATAGAGGGAGCGTTACCCCTGTAGGTGTTCACGCCGAGGAAGGGAGGATATGGTTCAAGTAAAGAAAAGGAGAATCGCCTGACCCAACCCACTGCCAGGTAGTAAGGAAAAGGAACGCCTGGGTAAAATCGTGGTCAGGCAAAGGTAACAAAAACAACGCAGGGTAACAGAGGTAACAAATGGCTGGAAAAAAAAATGCACCAACCTTCCCCGGGAGTGAATTTCCCAGAAGCTAATGTGGTCATAAAATCCTGGAATACTAAGGTTGCTGGGAAGGGTTGGGAACCCCGTTAATAGGATACATTCTGTAATTGTCAAGAAATTTATGTAATCTGATGGCATAATCAATTTTAACATTTATGAATTATTATTGCGCAAGTAATCCCAACATGGGTCACTGAGTTAATCGTTGGCTGGTCTGTCAACGTTTCATAAAATCGCAGGTCCAGATATACATACAGATCATTTTCCAAGAAGGATAAGAGCAGAATGTATTGACAATAGTTGTCATTCATACTGAAGGAAGAGATGCTGGAAAGAATCACCAACAAACTTAATAACTCAAAGCCATTCACAGGTTACAAATTCGTTGTACAACCTCTCTATAGAGATTGAAAATCGCAATAAACGGTGGCTCACTGCATAAGTTCTCAGGAAAAAAAAAAAACTATTCAGAAACTAAAGGAACAAAAATTCAATCGTTGTCCAATGAATCCTTACTATCCATTAAACGACGCGCAGTCCAATAAAATCGATTGCTAGGCACAATACATAATAAGTGGATTGAAAAGGCTAAGCCATATTGGATTGATGCCCAGCAAAACATAGTCATTAGATTAAATAGGAGTCATCATGCAATCCATTAGAGTATCGCTGGGAAAAAGGGAGGTCGCTGGGTGATACCCCTTTTAAAGATTTAAAAACCTCCCAAGATTGAATGGACACCAACAATAACGTCTTCAAGAATGCAAAGTATGTAACGACCTATCACTAGAACATTTTCATAAAACGCTAACTCTGCAATCAGTTAAATAATACTTTTCAACTTACAAACTGTAAAAATCTCAACACAAGAAGCCGTATCCCATTTTATGAACATTTAATAGCTGGTGTATCTAGTTAAATACACAAAATATTGGCAGTGCAAACATAGGTGGGGTAAAAATATATTGGCCGCGCAACACAAAAATTTAATTCAAACTGATTCAGACCATTACATTCATCATATTCATTTACAACACTTCGTCATCTCGTTAATAACTGAGGTAACTAACCTTATTATTAGAGGCAATCGCATGCATTCTAGTCTACTGAATTTACAATTCATACCTTAGCCACTCGCCTGCTTCGGAGACGTCCCGCGCTCCGTGCCGTGTCCGCTCTCCTTGCCACTCCCGCTCGCCGACCGCAGAAAACTCACCGGTACCTCCCAGCCAAATGCTAGGGGTACTCTGCTTCCCCCTTGGCCCCCCGAGCCGGAAAGGGGCCACACAAGAACCAGAGATATCACTAGCTTCTTAGCTCGCCTCCACGGCTGAGCTACCACTCCAACACTGCTGAGATAGACCCAACTCCTCACAAGAATCCGTCAACCCACAATTCGGCAGCATAACGTTACGCTAACCGTTCCCCCCCCCTTTCTTTCCTTCCTTTCCCTTTCCTTTATAGAAAACTGAGACCCGCTTACTTTCCTAATTATCAATTAATTAATCTTTAATGAAAAACCTCTAAACAATCTCCGCCGCCCAAGTGTCACTCATCCCTAGGGTTCTCCAAAAATTAATTTCTTTTTAATAATTAAAATACTAAATTCCCTCACTCCCCC
>SNQJ01S0021737.1:68020-94973 GCA_010110895.2 Picea sitchensis | reverse complement strand
GGGACGTCTCCCTTGGACTTGCCCTCCTAAATAGAAAGAGCTCCCCATCGAGGTGACAGTGGGTGGGGAAGCTCCTGTTACGCCGGTTTCAAGCCCTGACTCAAGCTTTCAAACCTTTCCTACAAACCGTGCGATAACAGGCAACATCCTCGCCATAAATGTGCCACATCACCTCAACCCATAAGCTATGTCAAGTTGCTATCCAAGTGCCACATCATCATCAAATGCCCCATGCTAAAATCATGCACCTCCATCAAGACGTCATGCTCTCATTTGCAACGTCCAAGGGCAAAAGGGTGATGTCACATGTGATAAGGGGTGTGCAACCTCTCCCAAGAGGTGTGACAGCATCTCCTAGTGCAACATCCATCATCCAATCCATGTTTGCTCAGGGGCTCTGGGTCCAATCTTGTGGGCTGCTTGCCCTTCTGGAGGTCCAATGAGATATAGAAACTCCACTATAAGTGCAATCAAACAAATCCTGAAAAGTCAAGCAAGCACAACCTTCAAGGGTACAAGAGTGAAAAGAAACATGCCAAGTAACCCACATTTAATACAAAGGCTACAAAAGTAGATTACGTTGGATTCCTTCTTTCAAACTTCACACTAGCTTAAGACCTTATTCAATTTGCCAAATTTAGGTATGGGAGGGCTATCAAGACATCCTATTGGGTGAGCCAGTACCCAAGTAGAGAGATATTTCTAGGGAGGACCCATAATAGAAATGTAATGAATGTGAGGTGGTCATTGATATGTAATGAATGTGAGGACCCATGAATGCTGCAAAAACAATAAAAAATCTGTCCACTGTTAGAGAAGGAATGTATGCTGCAAAAACACTAAAAACATAGAAAAAAATCAATGGAAATCTGCCATGAATGCCACCAAATTCAAAAATTCACACACCCTCCTTGTTGCCCACAACCTTCCTCTTGCTGGAAATGCACCAAAGCTTGCGCCCAATGCTCCAAACCACAACCGAAATGCTTGTTGTTGCACTATGAACCTTTTCTTGCTCAAGAATGTGTGAGGAATGAATGAACCAAGTGCTTTCTTATAGGAAATATTGGGTTGTTAGGGTTTCCAATTGTTTCTAGATGTTTCCAAATTCATAATTAAAAAAAAAAGAAAAAAAAAACAATATTAAAGCACAAATTCCCTTAAAAAATTGATTTACAGCCAGTTAATTGAGTTAAAGGGGGCCCGCGGGCTTCTTAGACAGTTGTACGAGCCCGCAAAATTGAGATACCCGACCGAAATGCCAATCGTACAGTACGAAACCCGGTCGAAACACTAGCTATACGGTACAAAACCCGGTCGAAACATCATCGATCGTACCGTATAGTGTTTCGTACTCGCGAAACGTCATACGGTACGGTCGGCGGCGTTTCGTACCCGTTTCGGCATTTTGGGGGGTTTATGGTACTGGTACAAGGGGTGGCATGGTGTTTCCTGCAACATAGCTATATAGTATTATGCACAGCCCTTACACTTGCCAATTCTGAAAAAGTTCAAGCAATTTAAAAAAGTGTTGAGTGACATTCCATTATTGGCTGCTAGACGAGCAAAACGCAGTTTAGATTTAGGAAACTTAAGTGAGAACCGTCTCTATAGCAGTTTTTTTTCCACATATTTCTTGTTAATAATGATTATGTTAAAACATAAAAGGCATTCCCAATAGGTTTTTGCAGATTTTTACGACTATGTTGAAAACCACTATAAAACATTTTGGTTTTGTAAAGATATTAAATTCATATTTCAGATTAAGAAGGTGTTTGAATAGGAATCAAAGTTACCACTATCTGATTGTTTTCACAATGCTTGACGTTGGGATGGTGGAAGCACTAGACTTGAATGACTCTTGGAAAACCATATACAATATGAAAAAGCTAAGATGACCATAAAAATGAGAAGAACAAGAGCAGTAACCACAAGGATCAGCCCTTTGAAATGTTGCAGTTCTTGTTTTATTGACATGGAAGCTTTGTTTGTTGTAATGTTGTTGCTGAAAATACGATATTTAAATCACCAAAAATCAAATTGAAACCCATCATACAAAACCCATGTTTTGAGCTTGCGACTTTTACAACAGATTTAGATTCAATGCAATACAAAAATAATGGATGGGAAAATGATCTTATTGTCCAATCATCTATTTCCATGATTGTCGAACACTGAAGATATATGCCCAAAATATCTCCAAAATCTGCCCAGAAAATCCCTGAAATCTGTCCGGAACGTCTTGGGGATGGCCAACAAGTCCCTGATGGAGTACTAGCAATTTGGGTAAGTTTCCTAAGGGTTCCCAAGTCCACGGAACACGGGAACGACGCGTACGCAGGATTTTTTGGGGGCGACTGGTCCTCGTGCAACATAGAATTTATTTTTTTTACATAGATCACTAAGCATGATCTAATACATAAGATACAATGGTGACATTTCTGGTTGATCATTATACATAATACAAATCACCATGATGGCACAGCTGATCATGGAACTTTGGGCTTTGACATCTTCTCAAGATAGGCACAAGATCTGCTCATATGTTGGAACGCGTCTGGTGAGGAAAATGAGGTACTGTGAAGTGAAATTGAGGGGTAACAACTATCTCCAACTCGGGGACATGTGTGTTGTGTGGGAGTGCATGAGATCTCTGAAATCTGCAAAAACCTGTTAGCCTGAAACATTCTCACAAAATAGGCGTTAGATACATGGAGAGGGACAAAGACACAAGTGCCTTGCTCCTTCTCGGGATGGTAATAAATCAATGCATGAAAGGAACATGGAAACCAGTTAGTAGTATCATATCTCATAAGAAGAACATATTACATGTGAGCATCATCTTACTTTTATTCCAAAACAAAAATTAAAATGCAGAATTCAATAAAATAAAAGACACATGAGTAAATCTAATGTCCATGCTAAAGAGTTATTCATTCTATTCCAATCTAACATTTGAAACAAAACATGCTCGGTAAAATAATAAATGCAATGTAACCATTTGATGAGTTCATCAATACCATGAAATCTACCTTTGTGCTTGGTCACAAACCAAAACAATGAAACATCAAAGCATCAAGCAAACATATGCCAGAATTTCTATCACTACTTGGTTCAAAACTGAAATAGGATCATGATCATACGAGAGAGGAAAAAAGGCATGCCAAGGTTGATCTGTATTGCTGCAAGCTTCTTCAATTCAAAGGTGGATGGGATTGATGTAATCATCTTCTTTGATATAAGCATAGGGCACTCCATCAATGTTACTCATCAAACCATCAAGTAATAGGGGCTTCGAGGGTGGATCCAATAGAAACCTACAAGAAGATCGGTGCCCCTTCTTGATGTTATTAATCATAAATATAGATGAAGCATTAGAATACTAGTTAGATCTGAAAGAATATGTAAATCCATAACTTAGGGCTGGCTTCCCTTGCATATGAGGCTGGAAATTCCTGTAATACACACAAGAATGAACATGCTGTTGAATACAACATATTGCAGCCTCAAAAACATAATTACTGGATGGATTTGGAGCCCCTTTGGGCAGAAAAACTTCGGCTAGGTCTCAATTTTCTGTGTCTTGTCACTACCTTGACCATGCTCAAGATCAAAGGCTACTTTGTGGCCCAAAGAATTTGGAAAGCTTGGGAATCTATCAAGACATTCTTGTCTTGGAGAAACCACTCTTTAAGAGATGATATTTCCTGTAATGACAATTGCATTTATTGGACACCTCTCCTGATACAAGGGAAAAATTTGGTGGCGACCCCTTGGTTCTCGACCTTAAGTTCTATATAGAACGGGTGTTGTTTCAGCCAAGGACATGTTTGACAGCCAATCAATGGGTTGGATTTCATGGCCAACATTAAAGGCCATATGTGGACTATCCAGCCCCAATAAGATTATTCTTGATAAGGTCCAAAATTTGATCCTTGTTTCACTCTCCATCAAGTTGGGTCTGCAGACTCCTTGAACCTAGTGGTGACACTGGAAATGGAGTAAGACAAAGGCTTTTACCAAGTCACAAGTCCCTTGATGTTTATAAGTGGTTGTGCGCAAGGCCAGTGCTAGATGGTTGATTGAACAAACTACGGACGCTCAAATTTAAGCAGAAAACTTGGCTCTTCAAGCTCCACAGCCTATGGAAGCCCATAATGGAACCCACAAATCCTTTTTTTGGCACGGTCGCTAGTTATGGGAGGCTTGCCTATAGACAAGAGACTTACTCATGTGGGAGTTTAGAGACCTTGTTGTCCTCCATGTGGACAACTTGAAGTGCTCAAACATCTTTGAAGTTTTTTGGTTCTGTCCCCTTGCCAAGTCCTATTGTGGTCAACTTCTCTTTATTTCCATATCTTAGAGAGCTTCTTGCCTAGAATGTAATGTACCCAGCCCCTTGGTACTGCTGTTGAGGTGATGAGGTACTTAGAAATCCATCCAGTTGCGCTACTAATGCATTCTTAGGCAGAAACAATGCAAACATAGGCAATTTATTTAATTTAAGAAAACTATGAATGAATGCAAGCCTTCTAAAACAACCCTTAATTTATTTATACATCAATTATAACACTTTTCTAGCTCCAGTGAATAATGGAAAACATACATTCATCACCAAGGAAATCCATAAAAGAATATATAACAAGTAAATGCCATAAACTTGCATATTCATAAACAACAATGGAATACTTATCTTTTTGAGAATTAATCACCAACTTGTTGCAAATGAAAAGCGTTCCACCCAACCATAGGCTCTCTACCACACATATACACTCTATCACAAAGGCCACCCCCAAGCGAGGGCATCCACTCTGTCACAAAGGCCACCCCCGAGCCAGAGCTATGAATCTGCAAGGGAAAAATCCTACCAATGGGCTCTAATTCCTCGCACTCAACCCAATTCTAGAGCTCTTGTGTAGGGAATTAACACTATAGTCCATACTATACATTGTAATCCTTTTTCAACCAGCCACACTCGTTCCCCCTCATCGTGCACAACATAAGGAATGGGATCCTCTTCTTTGTTAAACAGTCCCTTAGGCTATCCCACTTCCCTCTAGTGCTCTAGTGTAGACTGACTAGGAAATCTTCAATGTTGGGAACCAAGGAATTCCATTGTGAACAATGGATTCCTTTCTCTTCAACACTCAACCATGAATTTTGGTCATGGATACCACATGGTTATGGCAGCAATTATGGTAGCATAGGGGTAGAGTGAAAAACTAGGAGAAGAATGAAAGGGAAAGATGATATTAATCCACTTGCACGCTGAAAAATCATAAGTTATATTTTGCAGGCAAAGGATAAACCACATGCCTTAATGGGAAGCCCACATAACTCTCTCGTGCGACCACTAGAGACCACTAACCTCAAGGTTGATGAATAATTAAATAAGCATAGACAAAGGTTAGGGAACTTAGGATAAAGGTGAGAAGCAATAAAATAATAATATTTCGTTTTAGCCCCCCAAGCCCCCTTTCTTCCCCTTTGGTGAATTGATAACCCCCTTTCTTTTGCCTTCTTCGTTTGCAGGCATTAGTGTATTTATATTATATATCAATATACATATTTACAAAGTTTATGGTCATTCTTTACTTGGACCATATTGGGCTTATTTCCATTTCATTATTACATATACATTCATAATCAAGAGATCTAAATCGGGGTATTACATAGAATATAAGCTTCCTCGGGCTATAGTAATAAAGGGGTCTAAATCGGGGTGTTACATAGAACATAAGCTTCCTCGAGCTATAGAATTCGAGATTTCATGGCCACTCATTTGTGTGGAAAATATTTTTTTCTTATGGAAGAAGAGGAATGATGTCCTATTTAATAAAAATGAACCTACAAGATCTTTTTCATGGTTTGATGGCTCAGTAATTCATGCGAGCTTGTCCTTGTAGATCACTATGCAGTTTGATGGCTCTGTAATTCTTTCATGGTTTGATGGCTCAGTAATTCATGTGAGCTTGTCCTTGTAGATCACTATGCAGTTTGATGGCTCTGTAATTCATGCGAGTTTGTCCTTGTAGATCACTATGCAAGTACAAAAGATCTCAACGGAGATGTCCCACCTGCCACAATTGTTAGAGTTTTGGGGAGGCACCCCTTGCAACATGAGTAGGGAGCCATGTGGCAACTACCTATCCCAATCTGCTCGGTCTCAATAGTCCCGAAGATTTGATGGCCAGCCATGTCAATTGGTCAGCCACATCATTGGGTCTGCCATGCAGTGAGGGGGAGATGAGGAGGCACACCCACCCTCTTCCATGCAACAAAATAACAAGTTCCTGACCTTTTGGCACTTGCTATCTAGGAGAGAAAAAAATCATTTAAACCTTACAAGGACGGATGGACCCTGATTGTCATTGAGACTGAGCCTACTGGCACTGGTTAGGGGCCAACCCCCAATGATTGTGATGATCCATCACTCGATGTTGAGCTTCTTATTTCCTTTCTGCTACAGTCTAATGTTCTTGTGTTTATGTTTAGGCTAAGGGCCATATCTGTACTTTTCTATCTCATAGACTATTTCTTTGTATAGCCTGTATGGTGGCAATTAAGAGTCAAGACATTTGGGCATTTTGGTAACGAGGCAACCCACTTTTGAGTTTTGCTAGCGCTTGTGGTGGCTACGTTTGCAATCTGTTTTTTTTTTGTTATAAAAAGCCATCCATGTACACATTTTGTTGTTATTAATAGCTTTGTTATTGAATCCGTCCACCTTGGCGGATGGATCTGTGGATCCCAGAATTGAGTATGGATCCAGATACGGATCCACCAGGGATCCACTCCAAACTTCAAGAGGGATAAAAAAATTGCAAAAATTGGCTGCAACAATGACCCGACCATTATTCGCTTGCAATAATTGCAAAAATTCGCTTGTGGAGCCCTTACTTTTTGAATTCGCCTTCAATAATGACCGCAATCCTGAATAATTGGAACGGAATCCATGGCAGTAGGAACAATTCGATGGACGAGAGCTTATTGCTTTGCAAGGGTTTGCTGGAAAAGATGGACGGGTTCCGCTACATGGTTGGATGTTGTAGAGCTATTTAAAATTATAAACTTAGACAGTTTCGGTTGTATATTGTTATAAATGTGCCATGATTTCTGTTGGATATAGTTATTTTGCGCCACGATGTAGTTATATTAACAATACTCACCTTATATCGTGTTGTTGATTAACCTTATAAAGTGAAAGTAAGCTATGGTGTTGTTTAAATGATTTGGGTTGTTGATATAACTTTATAAAGTAACTGTAACTTTATTTAATAAATATTAATTAACGTATATATAAGGAGCAACAAGCTATTAATATATATATATATATATGATAGCGAGAGGCGGACTGCGGCTAGGGTATATATGATAGCGAGAGGCAGACTGCAGCTGGGGTTTACCCTAGCCGCAGTCAACGATAAGCTTTGTCGTGGCCTGGAGCAGGCCTGTATTTTTTTATTTTGCCGAGTGTATTTGTCGATCTCTGGTTCGCTGGATCTGGTTATTGATTGCTAGTCTCAAGTACAACATTGTGGATTTGTTCCTTGCAATCCGATCTGGTTTGGAGTTTTGATGCGAGGCTCCGCGGGCCGGGTTTCCTTTGCAGCCGCCTTCTGGTGGTCGTGCTTCTCATTTTTTCCTTGATGTCCTTTGGATCTGGTGTTTGTGGGCTGCAGACCCCTTGTCCCAAGCATTGGGTATGCACGAGGATGTTTTCGTGTTCGCCGGTGGCCATGCTCTCTCCAAGGAGCGGATCTCAAGCGGCTTTGTTTTGTGTTGGCCGAGGTTTGTTCCGATTTGCTGCGGTTGGGTTTGTGGACTGCAATTCCTTTATCTGGTTATGTTGGTTTGTTCAGGGTTTGATGTATGCTCAGATCAGGGTCCTTTCGGTGGGTGTTGGTGCCTCTCTCCCTCATTTCAATTGGGGGTTTGGCCAAAGCTTTGAGGTCCTTACTAAGGGCATGCAATGTTGATGTTTTGACACTTTGAAGTCCTTTTTGAGGGCGTGCAACTTTTTGGTTTCTCTCTTTCTAGTGTTCGTAGGTTGGGATCTTCTATGGTGCTGCTGCTGCCTTTTGGTTCTGTTGATGTGAGAGCTTCATACCACTCTGACCTAGTCCTTCTGGCAACTAGGGTTTTTTTTGGGATTGCTTTCTTGGCATGTCTTTCGTGGAGGGGTTTCTTGTTCTTCAATGTTGTTTTCTCAACTCATTTATTGTATATTTCTTTGTGGCTTATTAGCGAACTTCTAGGCCCTTTTGAGCTTCTATTTTCTGATCACTTTACCCATGGCTGGGTTGTGCTTAAGGCACCTACAAAATGTAATTTGGTTCTATTCGGATGAATAGAATTATGCTTTTTTTCGTGGAAATATATATATATATATATATATAAAATCTTAAGTAACTGGAATTATAATGTATATATAGTAACTTCATAAATAATTAATGTATTAGATTGCTTATTATTTATAAGCATTATATATATAATCTTAAGTAACTGGAATTATAATGTATATACAGTAACTTCATAAATAATTAATGTATTAGATTGCTTATTATTATAAGCATTATACATCAATTATTTTATATAAATATTATATATATATATATATACATCAAGTTATATATTTTTAAATATTTTTATATTATCTGTACCTGTTGTTTTCCTGCTGTATCCGGATCCTGGCTTTTCAAAAATCTGATGGATCCGGATCCGTTTCCGAATCCTGGTAAGAGTTTAGCATATTGACAAAGAAAATGAACATGTAAAATAGTTAGACGATGCTGTTTTACATGAACTTCTTGAAGGCTACCAGCAGATTCAGACACAAATCTTATGAACTTAAGTTCAGAGTTTTGCAAGGTGGGTTTTAGTTCCCATGTCAATTGCTTAATGTTGTTATTTTTTTCTATCCATGTAACATTGATGCATGCACGAACTATTGCTGAGAACTGGTTTTCTTTGGTTGTTGAAAAAGGAGAAAGCTGGATTCTGGAATAACTGCATCTTATTTAAATAGTGTTGGCTTTCATAGTTTCTCAAATTCTTCATATGGTTATTTCCAAAATTGTAATTGTCAAATTCTTCATATGGTTATTAAAAAAAATGTAATTGTCGATCTTGGTAAGCAGTTGTCATGATTAGTTGAAAATGAAAGGGACTGTGAAGCTTTGGCTTTATGTTTTGGTTTCAAGTATAGGGTTCAAAGTTTTATTTCAATCTATATGTATTTTCTTGTGATTGGTTCTATACAACTTTTAAAAAAAATTATGCGCTGTTGTTTTTATTTTTATTTTCAAATAGGTAGTTACAGGCTTCTAGATTATTTTTCCAGTATTTTCTTTGTTTTGCACTCTGGATCATTATGTTTTATGATTTACTTCAATATAGGAGATGGAATGGAAAGAAACAGGTTTCAAAATCAATCTCGGTTTGATGAAACACTTCTTGGAAGATTCCAGATTTTTGTTAAATCTTTCTTAATTTATACTCAGATATCCAGATCTCTTGCAGGTATCTATATTGGAGATGGTAAGGTTGTTCACTTCACCCGAGGAAGAGGGGAGGAACTGGGAACCGGGACTGTCCTTGATATATTTCTGTTGAGCTCAGGGCCTTCCCATAGGGCTGATCTCTGCCAGACATGTAATCACCAGGAAAACTCAAATGGAGTAGTGTGTTCCTGTCTTGACTGTTTCCTAGCTGGAGGGGCCCTATACCGATTTGAGTACTCTGTCAGCTCTGCCCTCTTTCTTGCAAAAGCACGAGGTGGAACTTGCACGCTTGCAGAAGCAGATCCACCAGAGACAGTTGTACATCGTGCAACATACTTGCTTGAAAATGGATTTGGATGCTATAACATTTTTAAGAATAACTGTGAAGATTTTGCAATTTACTGTAAGACTGGTTTGCTTGTGATTGATAGGAATCCTATTGGAAGAAGTGGTCAAGCAGCATCGATACTAGGTGCTCCATTTGCTGCTATCTTTTCATCCCCTCTGCGGTTTCTGACAACTGATATAACTGGCATGACTGTAGTTGCAATTGGAATGTACTGTTTGAGTCGGTATGCAGCTGATATTGGGGTTCGCAGGGATGTGTCAAAGATTGCGGTAGATGACTTGACAGTGAAACTGGGTTTGAATGCACAAGTGATTCCGACAACTGGCACAGTTTAGCTGTTACAAAGCCAATAATAGTGGGGCTTATGTTTTTCCTTTAAATAGTCAAGTTATTTAATTCTTGGCTCTAAAGACTTGCTGCTATAGTCCCTCAGAGCATTGTATCTGATTGATAGAATAATAAACATTTCATTTGGCATAAAGTACCTTACTATAATGGGAAAGACAACTAATTCTATTGTAGCAGTGCTGCTTATATTACTGTTTGTAACAAGGATAAGTACATTTTAATAAGTGAAAGACATTGATCATTATGATGCTCACCAAAGTTATGATAAAATCAATACAGTTCTGAAATGTATCCGGTTTCCTTGCTTTAGAATATTCCAGTTTCATTACTCAGGCTCAATAAATCAAGCTGTCCTCCATCTTTTAGGCCTCTGTGAATGTTAGATTGTGTATTTGTATTTTATTTTGCTGGTAAATGGCATCTGCTTTCTTGTAGGGCCAGTCTATTTTCCTTTTATTAATTATTTTTTAGAGCTTTTGCTGGGGAGCATGGTTATAGCCATTGATATATTTTACATAAAATTCAAGCAAAATGGGCCCTTTCTGAGTTGATATATGATTTGGTAATTATGTCAATCGTTTGGGAATATGTCATGAAGGCGTTATAGCAAAAGGAATGAAATGTACCTCAATTTTTATTAAAAGCATGAAAGCCACTGCTTATTAGTTTGTGTGTACATTTTTGTATAGATCAAGTTTCTGACATTTGGTTAAGCTTATTAGAGTACTCGTTGATCTTTTATTCATATATTGTACTTTTCACCTCAATGCAATGTGGGGCTAGGTCACCATGGCACCTTTTGTTGCTTTGTCCAGTACAAGGTTGGTGTAATGCTTGTAAAATACTTTCTTCCGATTCGAGATTTCATTGAGCACAATTTCTTTATCTCATTGGCAGCACAGACATGTTCTCAATGCAAGAAAGCGTGCATTGAGGAAATTAGTGTTTTACTGAACTGGATACACTAATGATTATGCCTTCTATTTGTGATAAATAACTATAGGTTGTTAGATTGTTAGATTTTCATTAGTTTCGTTAACATTAGATTTGCCAGCATTTTTATCTTCTTTTAATATTCAATAATCTTATACTGAAATATATATATAAGCAGCCGATAAACAAGCACAAGAGAACACAGATTTATCCTGGGAAAACCCCAAATGGGGGAAAACCCCAACCAACTTTTCTTAGAGAGAATCTTTCCAATATTCCAATACAACCATGAACAAGCTCTATTCACAAGAGCAAACCAACAATGAAGATATCTTGATAAGAAATACTTATCTTCTTCTTGTTAAACCCTAGCGAGGATAGACAACTGAGCAACACCACAGAAGTGGTGCAAGATAGGTGCATCACAGAACTGGCACAACTGGTAACTGCATCTGCAATTGGCACGAAGCAACTGGGCAGTTCCACACAACCTTAGTGCAACTCTTCTAGAGGTAGCGTACAATAGAGATCACCAAGATCCACCAAGAATATCTTTCCCCAAGTGGGGCACACTCTCCAAGAGAACCAAAGACCAAAAATAGTGACACTGCAGTTGCAGCTGCTGCAGCTGTCTAGTGCACACTAGAGAAGGAGAATTGTGTGGTTGTACAAATGAACTGACCTGGACTTGTATTTATACTAATCTGGGTGCCTTGTCTGGGGTAGACTTCTTATTTTGGGTCTTTATTATTTATGTGGGTTGACTTCTTTTCCTGGAAATTATATTTCCACTTTATTATTATTTCTTGTGGGTCGACTTCTCTTATGTGGTCTTCTATTTTACTTAATTCTTTTTCAAGGTGTTCTTCAGCTGTTCAATGGTCTTCCTTTGACTTCTTGGAATCTTCTTCTTCTCTAAGAAAAGTTGTCCAGGAGGAAATACCTCCCGCGGCTACTAAAACATCAACACTCCCTTTTACCTAGGGAGGTATATTTCCACGATGTCTTCATCCAATAGTTCACTGACTACTTTGCAATCAACTAGTAGCACACAGCTACTACCATGCCATTGGTAGCTCGAATCATCTGTCACGGTCCCCAAGACTATGCTGCAATTATCCAATAGCACACAACTACCCATACTGTCCAGTAGTACACAACTACTGTCGTAGTCCAGTGGTATACAACCACTACCATAGTCCTTCTGACTATGCTGCAATCAAACAGTGGCGCACAACTACTTTCAAGCAGTCTTGTAGTCTCCATGGCAATCATCTAGTAGCACACAACTACTACAATTCCATCCAATCTGCTGCCAAATCATAGTAGTACACAACTATTGTCTAGTGCTACACAACCACCGCTATAGTAGTACACAACTATTGTCCAGTGATACAAAATCATTGCCAGTGGTACACAACCACCGTAGTAGCACACAACTATTGTTCAACAATACACAATCATTGCCAGTGGAACTCATCCACCATAGTAGCACACAACTATTGTCTAATGATAATAATCATTGCCAGTGGAACACATCCACCGTAGTAGCACACAACTACTGTCCAGTGATACATAATCACTGTCAGTGGAACACATCCACCGTAATAGCATAACTATTGTTCAGAGACACAGTCTCCACTAGTGGAACACATTCACTGCAGTAGCACACAATTATTGTCCAGAGACACAGTCTCCGCCAGTGGAACACATCCATCGTAGTAGCACACAACTATTGTCCAATGACACACAGTCGTCGCCATAGTCTCACTACTATGCGTGTGATGTTTCTTCTCTCACCGGGTCTAATAGTGCATTACCCCCTCAGTCACCTCACATGACTGGACTAGAGAACCCTTTGCCAGAGGGGTTAGTCTGCAAGAGGAGAAACAACACACCTCCATCTCAACGAGGGTGGACATTCTGCATCATGCCAAGTTTGTCTCTGAAGTACTCATATTTCACTCTAGACAGAGGCTTGGTGAGAATGTTCACTATCTACTCATCTATGGATATGTATCGGAGCTCCACAACTCCTCTCTGCACCATGTCTCAGATGTAATGGTATTTGATCTCTATATGATTCACACAACTTTGATTATCACAATATATCAAAGTTGGCTCCAACTCTAGATCAAATAACCCTGCAAGCAGCTTCTGAGGAGGAATACCTTTTGAATGAAAGTCTTTAAGCCATCGACTCTCTCTGAGATCAGGCTCACTCTGAGTCTACATGCTTCATCTGAAGCTTGAATCCCTCTGAATCTATATAATCTTCGGAGCCATCTGCTCCTTTGCATCTACTGACCTCCTCTGAAGTGTGATCTCCTATGAACTGTCATGGGGAGGCTGCTCCTCCCTACTGGATCCTGATGTTGAAATATTGTAACTTCGAAGAATATTTAAATTATATTTGAATTATTATTTAATAGATCAAATCTCCTTTTGCGGATTGATCATGTCAGGTCTTGTATAAAATCAAATCCCCTTTTGTGGAGTGGTCAAACTATATTTGTATGGTGGTATTTGTAAAGTCGACCCCTACTATTTATAAAGTGGTTTTAACCACTTCTAGGAGAAATTGGCCCCACCAAGTGAAGTGACATAACCCTAGCGCCTCCTCAACTAGTATTTATATGTGAGGATGGTGCCTCACTTGTACACACTCACACTCACTCTCACTCATCTAGTGCACATATCTTGAAGGCAGTTGCAATTGCAGGAGGAAGGAAAAGAGAGGTGCATGCTCAATCTTAGTTTATTCTTGGTGTTTTGGTCTTAGTCTTGACATTGTATTGGTAATCTATTATTGAGGAAGTTTTGTTGGGTTTTCTACCCTTTGGGGGTTTCCTAGGATAAAATGTTGCATACCTTGTGATTGTGTTTCTTTCAATGATCCTCTTTATGTTGTTGTTTTGGAAATGCATTGAATGCTCATGTAATTTGGAATTAATCTAATATCAATAGTAAAAACCTAACATGGTATCAGAGCTTGATTGAATAGAGCATCTTTCACTAGGTATCAAAAGCGTCACTGTTGTCGTACAATAAAATTATGGCTTTTTATTGAAGAGGAATTGTTTACCAAAAATTATCTTGGGAAGTGTGCCTTCCCCTAGCGCATCTTTTGACAGCTTGAGCGAACTTTTTCAGTGGTTAGATTGTTCGAAAAGTCAAACCCTAGTTTTGACTGGTACTAAAAAACCAAGAAACTAGAACTAGTACCAGAAGTACTAGTCCAGAAATGCACAGGTCAAGTTTCAAGTGGTAAAACTTGAAATTTTCTGAAACAATCAACGCCAACAAACTCGCCTCAACCCAACACATCCCCTAGTAAGCCCAGTTTCAATTTTTGAGCAATTTCATTTTCTGGTCATTTTCTTAGCTCCAGGTCAAGATGTTTGCAAACACCAAGCTTGTTGATAAGTTAGAAGGTGTGGAAAATTTCCATGCCTAGAAGTAAAGAATTGGACTCATTCTTGAAGAGAATGACCTTGCAAAATTCATAAAAGAAAATGTATCGGAACCCAAAGAAGACGCAACCAAAGAGAAGTATAAGAAGGATATGATCAAGGCTAAAATGATAATTGCAGACTCTATTAAAAACCACTTGATCCCTTAAGTGTCTTTTAAGAATACTCCAAAAGATATGTTTGATACCCTAACCAAAATGTATGAAGGAAATAACATCAACCGAAAGATGAACTTGAGAACCCAACTCAAGAATGCAAAGATGCAAAAAGGAGAAACGGTTCAAGACTATTTCTCTAGGGTTTCTCAATTCAAGGAACAATTAGAGGCAATTGGAGACAACTTAGATGAATATGAACTCATAATGACAACTCTTAATGGTCTCACAAGACCTTGGGATGCCTTCATCCAAACTATTTGTGCAAGAAAAGATAAACTCCAATTTGACAGTTTATGGGAAGAATGTGTTCAAGAAGCAAGAGTGGCCAACCGAGAAGTTGTCCTATTAAGAGATGAAGATCAAACCCCCGCTGCTCATACTAAGGATGGAAAGAAAAAGTCTCATTTTCAAAAGGAAACCTACTTTCATAAAGAATCTCACTCTCCAAAGAGATTCCAAAAATATCATAAGGGTCAAAGAAAGGGAAAATATTTCTCCTCCTATCAATCTTATCATTGTGATAAGACATATTGCTAATAATTGTCCTGCCAGAAGGAAAGAATACAATAAGAGAAATAACAAAAGACATCATGCCCATGCAACTGAAGATGATGAGCCACCCAAGAAGTTAATTAAATAAGAGATTGAAGATTATGTTTTGTTTTCTGCCCTCTCAGGATCTGTGACACCTGGAGAGGATACTTGGCTCATAGATAGTGGTGCCTCTAAGCACATGACAGGTCAGAAATACATTCTCTCTAGTCTTATGGAAAAGGACTTCCCCCAGAAAGTTTCACTTGGAGATGATTATTAGTACCCTATCAAAGGAATGGGAGAATCCACCTACAAACTTGATTCAAGAATTCCGATGAGAATGAAGGATGTACTCTATGTACTAGGTTTAACAAAGAACTTACTCTCTATCTCAGCCCTAGATAAGAAAGGTTTCAGGGTTGCATTCATAGAAGTTCTTATTTGGTCTAAAGAAAAAACTATAGAAGATGCAGTTGTTATTGGAACAGAGGAAGGTGGTCTGTACAAGTTAAAAGGTCACTCAGAGGTAGCCTTGACTCACTCTATTGAAATTCCTTGTGAAGATTGGCATAGAAGACTAGCTCACATCAACTACAAAGCCTTACCATATGTAAGCAAGGTAGTTACAGGTTTACCAGAATTAAAGGTTGATCATGAAGGTGTATGCAAGGGATGTGCACAAGGAAAACATAAATAATCATTAGCTAAAGAGCGACAGTAAAGCAGAAGGAATCTTGGAACTTGTCCACTCAGATGTATGCGGTCCAATGCCATCAACCTCTCTAAGCGGGTATGTATACTATGTATCATTTATTGATAATTACTCTCGTAAGACTTGGGTTTATTTCTTGACGTCAAAAGATGAAGTACTTGGAAAGTTCAAGGAATTCAAAGCCTTGGTAGAAAACCTCTCCGAAAGGAAAATTAAGATACTCATGTCAGATAATGGAGGAGAATACACTTAAATGAATTTGGAAGTTTTTGCAGAGATGTCAGGATTAAAAGGAAGCTCACTACTCCCTATAATCCTCAACAAAATGGTGTAGCAGAAAGAAACAATAGAACGATTATTGAATCAATAAAGACTATGATTTGTGATCAAGATCTTCCAATGCATTTATGGACTGAAGCAATAAGAACAACAATATATGTCCAGAACATATTATACCATAGGGCACTTGGATTCAAAACTCTCGAAGAAATGTTCACCAGAAAGAAGCCAGAAGTAAGTCATCTCAAAATATTTGGTTGTCCAGTATTTGTACACATTTCAAAAGAAAAGAGAACCAAGTTCGATCCTTCAAGAAATAAGAGAAGATTTGTCGGACACTGTGAGGTCTCTAAGGCCTTCAGAATTTACATACCAGGTTATCATCATATTGAGATCAACAGAGATGTAAACTTTGATGAAGATGCAACACTCAAAAGATCAAGGAAATGTCAGCTTGAAGAAGTATGTGAAGAAGAACATGTAGGTTTCAAAGTTGCAGAACTAGTGAAGGAAGTTACAGTTACCTCTGATGATGAGATTCCAGAAGATCATGATATGATAGAATCTCAAGAACCTCCCCGTATGACGATCTCTCACAAAAGAAAGCCAGCGTGGGAAAGAGAACTTATTCAAGAAGTAGAGAATAATGGTGCCCCAGAAGGAACCATGACAGAGCAAGAAGTTGAAGCCAGTCTCCAACTATATGGCCTTGATGTGTGATCTCGTAGAGAAGGAACCTACTTGCTTTAAGGAAGTCGTTCAGAAGAAAGAATGGATGGATGCCATGACATAAGAATACCAATCCATTATAAAGAATAATGTATGGGAATTGGTTCATAGACCAAAGAACAAATATGTGGTATCTTGCAAGTGGATATACAAAATAAAACATGCAGCAGATGGAAGTATTGAAAAATATAAGGCAAGATTTGTGGCTCGTGGATTTTCTCAAAAGGAAGGTATTGACTATGAAGAAACATTTGCTATTGTAGCCAGATACACTTCTATCAGAACCATCATAGCTCTTGCAGTCAAAATGAAGTGGAAGTTGCACCAGATGGATGTGAAAACAATGTTGTTAAATGGTGTTATTGAAGAAAAAGTGTATATAGAACAACCACGAGGGTTTGAAGTTGACGATAGAAAGACTAGTGTCTGCAGGTTAAACAAAGCCATGTACGGGTTGAAGCAAGAACCTAGAGCTTGGTATGGAAAAATTGATCGTTTCCTAATGAGCTTGGGCTTTACCAAAAGCAAAGTTGATTCTAACATTTACTTCAAGGTTAAGAATGATGAGCCAATTATATTGCTACTATGTGTGGATGACTTATTCTTGACTGGAAAAGAAAAGCTCATCACAGATTCCAAGAAGAAGCTTGATGCAAAGTTTGAGATGAAAGACCTAGGCCCAATGCATTATTTCTTAGGTATGGAATTTTGGCAGAGCCCAGAGAAGATATTCCTTAACCAAGGGAAGTATGCAGTTGAAATACTGAAGAGATTTGACATGTTGGAATGTAAATCCATAAACACACCCATGGAAATGAATTTGAAGCTCATGGTTGATAATTTGTCAGAGTTGGTTCATGCTACTCTATGCAGACAGATTATTGGATCGTTGATGTATTTGACGAATACCAGGTTAGATATATGCTTTGTTGTGATGTAGTAGGAGAACCAGTTGTGAGACATTGGAAGTAATACCTTTGTCCCTCCTATTGGAATTGCATGGTTAATTCCTTAAAATCCATAAGAATGGGACCCAAAGTGTGTAACCATTCAACACCTAGCACAATGTCACAACCGTCCATTTCAATGGAAAACATATGAGATTTCAGGTGAGAATATCCAATTTGTAGACGTACATTTTTACAACGCCCACCACATTTCATGGACCCACCATTGGCTAATAGCTATCATGATTTGAAAATTATTGACAACACAAATATAGAAATTGGTTTCTTGGGCAATGCGACGATGAATAAAATTGTGGGTGCTACCACTGTTAACAAGGATGATGACCTTCCTATTCTTAATATAGCCAATGAGCTTAAGGGTTTGTGGAGCAGAGAAGCCGGTGAGGGCATGTAAGAGAATGAGTGGTTCAACTTCAGGTGGGTCAGCGGGCTCCTGGGTAGCATCGCGAAGGGAGGGCTCTTCAACAAGTGGAATTGTCACATCTTTGTCGGGAACATCTTCGGAAATGGCCATAATTTTTTTTTGTTCCTTACACTTGTGCCCCGTAAAATATTTTTCATCATAATTATAGCAAATACCCTTCAGTTGACGTTCAACCATTTCAACCCTAGTTAATTTTTGGACCTTGAGAGGAGTGACAGGGGGGTTAGGATTAGTGGGTCGAGGGCGAGGAACAAAATAGGGTTTTCTTTTCTGGGAAAAAATAAATTGTTGGGCCTCTTTAGCACGTTTAGTAGCTTCTGACCAAGTCTGAGGGCGGGCCATGAGAACCTGGGATCGGATTTCATCATTTATGCCACTGATAAAGCATTCACAGAAGAAAGCATCTGACATACCTTCAATTCTAAAGGCCAAATGCTCAAAAGCAGTGATAAAGTATTCCATTGTCCCTAACTGTTTCAACTTGGTCAAATGACCGATATAGTGGATATTAGTGTCAAAGCGGTCATAGAGCTCTGCAACAAACTAGGTCCAGGMAATATACCCCTGACGTGAATTTTTATGCCATTGCCACCATTGCCATCGTTCAGGATCTAGATAGAATACAACATAACGAAGTTTGGCTAACTCATCAGTAATACTATGAAAAGAAAAATAATGCTCCATTTGAGTGACCTAATCCGTAGGATCAGAGCCATCAAATTTATTGACCTCGACGCAGGGAAGACAAGGGTCACATTGAAAGGAGTTGGATTGAAAATGCAGAGAATGAGAGGAATCAACAACATTGGGTTGGTCCGAGGAGGAAGGACCCAAAGGGGGGTTCAACAACTGGTTGACAACATACTAGAGGGTGTTAAATTGGTTCATGAAGTTGGCTTCCATAGTGTCAAATTTGTGCTCAACTTAGGTCTTGAATTGGGCAAGGCGAGAATTGGTAGAGCCAATCTCAAATGTCACTTGATTGATGGAAGCTCACAGGTCTTGGTTGCGAGTGGTGGCCATTTGGAGAGGGGAAGTGACAGTAAAGAAAAATGGGTGGGTGGGACCACAAAAAAAGACTTATAAGTGATAGGTACCACAACGATCAGGGAGAGAAGGGAAATATAATGGAATAGGTGGAAAGATAGGGAAGTTGAGAAGGGTTCGGGTCCACTGAAAAAAAAATGGATTAAAAATGAAAGGTATGAATGCGATCATGGAGAAAAGGGGAATCCAATGGGATAGGTCCCAAATAAATGTGTCGACGGGACCACTATACTTTTTTTTGTACTCCTGCAGAGTTATACTTTGGCCTGAATAATACTACAATGACGAAATGCCCAAATGCTTAACATGAAGAAATGTGTAGTAATTTTGCAACTAGAATGCAAAAGGCACAGTTGTGCGGAAATAGATCTTGTATGTTATGTTTTTGTTTCCGTCCCAAGGGTTAAGGTATGTAGGGTTTCTATAGATAAGGGTTTGCCATGTGTTATAGCTCTCTGATATACGTGCGAGGTCCAACAATAGTACTCAAGCAAATATCTCATGGCACTAACTAAGGAGGCTAGATCGTTCCCTTAACCATACTACCCGACTACCCAAGTACTAGAGAGTATCTTCCCGAGTGTTGTTCTCGGTGGCACTATAGCAGTCAGGCGTCTAATCGATCTATCTACAAAGGGATTCTGGAGATCTAGGTTGATCTGTATACAGGTGTTGTCTGATGCTCTACCACTCGAAGGGATACCAACAAGGGTTACAAGGGTGGCCAACAGATGTGCGCTCGAGTATCTCTTGTATTTATTACATGTATTACTCCCCGATCGCGGGTTTATGCGTGTAATGACAGATCTTTGTAGCTTTAAGACGTCGAAATACATCTCTACCCTGAAAAAAAAATAACCCACAATTTTCTGCCTAAGAGAGTGCTCTGATACCACTTGTAGTATTCCAAATATAGAATAGTATGCAGAACATAAATATTTTAGCTAGAAATGGTAGAACAACAATGATATAACTAGAACAATACCAGAATAATACCAGAAAGAGCACCTTGATTAATGATAGCAATGTTCACTTGCCTCTTTGAGGGGGAAACCTCCAGCAGAGCAGAGCTCTATTACAATAATATCCAAGACCAAACTTTTCATGCCCTCTACTCTTATGTGTACTAAATCTATATATCCAAAAGAACAATCTAGAGGAATATCCTTCTAGAAGCAGAAGATTCTATTAGGTCTTATTACAATTGAGTTATTCCTCCTTATTGCTAGTCCTTATTAATATTGACCTTTATTACATGAAAATATATTATTCTACTCATTTGAGGGGTTAGGTAGGTTAGAGCAACACCATACAATGGATCATATTATGGAAGGGATCATCTCCTCTTCTCTTGCCTCTTCGAGAGAGAATTCTCCTATTGAGTTACCACTCACAATACAATACTTATGTTCATATCCCATTACATTGCTTGAACCCCTTTATATAGTGTTACCATCACCTAAGAACATTTTAGAGGAGGAATCTTCTAAAAGCAAAACCTTCTAAGAAGTCGTCTTACATTTATTATATCTAACTGTCATAATGGGTCTTATTTATAATATAGTGGACCTAGTCTACCTTATATTGGATGACCTCCACTACCCCTCTAGCTACCTAACATTTCATCCCCCTTATGAAAACGTTGCCATCGACGCTTGTTATGAGGGTGGACAACCATATACCAGGGTCCCATGGATAATTGTGGACCATAATGATGAAGAACACTGGAAAACCAAGGTCTTATGTATAAATGTGAGCCACTATGATGAAGTAGTTGAACTGCCACTGTGAACCTGGGTCTCATGTCCAAGTGTTCATGTGAACTCCACGCTGAAGATATTGAAACTTGGGAACCAACTGAAAATGATGCTCTAAAGATTGACATTGTTCATGTTGATCAAAATATTTAGAACCAACAAAAAATGAATTCACTGGGACTGAAGAATAATAAAACTGAAGAAGAATATGTGGAGAATGATAGTGTTTACTCTCCAGGTAGTTCTCTACCTGAGGGGAAGTAGAATCATCAAATAAAAGATGGAAGTGGTTATCATCCTAGAAATGACAACTATCCATATACCAATCGTCACAATCGTCCTCCAAATCATACCAAGCATACACTTCTTGACGATATTCATTCATGATGTTCACCAAAACATATTTCTCCTAGATGCTCGCCAATGACTCGTGAATACTACGAAAACCATCTCTGGGACCTTGAAAGTTATGCAATGTCTCGTGCATTTGGGATTTGAATGCTTCAATTGTGTGTAGAATATTCTTGAGGGTTTGAAAGTGAACATCCATTGGAAACACCACATAAATTATACCAAAAGAAATCTCTGGAAATTATCTATTCAATGGGTCTGACCTTGTAGCTATCTAAGCACCATATGAAAATTTATTGACTCTGCAGTCTTGTCGTCGTCACGAAAAACCCCCAAAAATGGTTGATTTTAAATCAACGATATCTTCACTTTCGTAACTCAGATTCAAACGATTTGTTTTTTTAATTTGGGTGAAATTGTGAGAGGAACTTAGATTTGTAATTTGTTTTGGAAAATCCAGCTTTAGCTGTTACAGAAATTAGAAAAATCAAGCGGTTGTCTGTGGAAAAAACCCTGAAAATTACAGATTTTAAAATGCAAATAACTTTACTTCCCAAACTCAATTTCAAATGATTTTTTTTTTAACTTGGATGTTTTTCTAAGATGAATTCATATATACAACCAGTTTCTGTAAATTTTGCACCAAAACCTACAAAAATCGTTCGGAATGTCGCAACCCTCTTTTTTTCCGAAAAAATAAATCTGCAAAAAAAATGAAAATATTTGTCCACAATGTCTGCAAAGGAAAGTGCTCTGATACCAATTGTTAAGTAGCAAATATATGAATACAAAATCACCTCAATAGATCCACAAAACAATATTGAAGAAACACACTTTATTATAAGAAAACCCTTGAGGTAGGGCAACACCATACAATGGATCTTATTATGGAATGGATCATATCATGTTCACTTGCCTCTTTGAGGGGGGATCCTCCTATTGAGTTGCCACTTACAATATAATACTTTTCTTCATATCTTATTACATTGCTTACACTTATTTATATAGTTTTATCTATCTCCTAGGAACCTTCGAGAGAGTTTTCTCACATTTATTACATCTAAACCATAGTGGGCCTTTATTAATATAGTGGATCTAGTCCACCTTACATTGAATGACCATATTCTCATATATTAAATGACTTCCACTAATAATACAGAACTACATTCCCATTGGGTACCTCCCTAGGTATCTCATATTACCTCTCTATGTATACAACAATGGATCTTATTAGGTAACTAGAGAGGTAGTGGAAACCAACCAATGTAAGGTGAACTATGTCCACTATATTATTAAATAAGGCCCACTATGGTAGTTAGATATAATAATTTGGTAGTTAGATATAATAAATGTAGAAAGACTTCTTAGAAGGTTCTACT
Source organism: Picea sitchensis (assembly GCA_010110895.2). Lineage (NCBI taxonomy): Eukaryota > Viridiplantae > Streptophyta > Pinopsida > Pinales > Pinaceae > Picea > Picea sitchensis. The sequence continues at coordinate 72,029 of SNQJ01S0021737.1, read as the reverse complement.
TCTAGAACATTTCTCCTCTAGAATGTTCTTAGGTGATGGTAGCAATGTATAAATGGGTTCAATCAATGTAATGGAATAGGAAGAGAAGTATTGTATTGTGAATGGTATCTCACCAGGAGGATGCCCCCTCGAAGAGGCAAGTGAACAGGAGAAGATCCCTTCCATAATAAGATACATGTATGGTGTTTCCCTACCCTAAGGGTTTCATATAATAAAATGTGGTTTTCTATATTGTTTCATATATCTTGTTGGGGATTATATTCAGATATCTTTGGTATTATTATGATATTTTGTATTCAGGTCTTTGGTACTTAACAATTGGTATCAGAGCACTTTCCTTGGTAGGCATTGTGGACAATTTTTTTATTTTTTTTGCAGATTTATTTTTTCGGAGAAAAAAAAAGAGGGTCGTGACATTCTGAATAATTTTTGTAGGTTTTGGTACAAAATTTTCAGAAACTGGTCGTAGATCTGAGTTCCTCTCAGAAAAACACCCAAGTTAAAAAAAAAAATCATCTGAAACGAACTCCGGGAAGTAAAGTTATTTGCATTTTAAAATCTGCAATTTTCAAGGTTTGTTCAGCAGACAGTTGCATGATTTTTCTTATTTTTTTAGCATCTAGAGCTGAATTTTCCAAAATAAATTAGATATCTAATTTCCTCTCACAATTTCACCCAAATTCAAAAAAAAATCGTTCGAATCGGAGTTACGGAAGTAAAAATATCGCTCATTTAAAATGGGTTTTTCATGACGACGACGACACTGTAGAGTCCACAACTTTTCACAGGGTGTTCAGATTGCTACAAGATCAGACCCATTGGATAGAGAATTTCCAAAGATTTCTTTTGGTATATTTTATGGGGTGTTTCCAATGGATGTTCAGTCTCAAACCCTCAAGGAAATTCTACACACAATTGAAGCATTTAAATCCCAAATGCATGACACATTGCATAACTTTTTTTTTTAACTGAAACGGGTATGTTTTATTTATTGGTGAAGAAAATGGACATGCACCATGGCAGCCAGCATTACAAAGCTTCTATTTTTGTTTCTTGTTCTAATTCATAACGCAAATTACTCAAGAATTGCAAGGATGGTGTGATCTTTCGTCATTTAGGAGAAGTTGCCCTTTCCCGAGAGTACATCCTTTGTTCGCCAATAGATCTGCTTCACTGTTCGAGTTTCTGAGGATGTGGAAGAATTTGTAGGAGTCAACGTCGAGCAGGATTCTCTTTAATCTGTTCAGAGTTTTGTTGAGTCTTGCATTGGTGAACAATTTATCCGAGTTTAAATTTTTTATTAGAATCTCTGAGTCTCCAAAAGCTTGGAAGTCTTTATATCCTCTGTCTCTGGCTATTTGGCAAGCTTTGAGCAGGCCTTGGATCTCTGCTTGGTTGTTGGTTTTCTGTCCGAGGCCCCAGCTAAAACTGTCCCTTCTTGAACCATCCGAGGCATATATGACTCATCCTGCTCCTGCTGTCCCAGGGTTGCCTTTGGAGGCTCCGTCGAAGAAGATCGTGGTAATTTTTTGTTTTCTCCACCATTCTTGGATGGTAGCTTCAGAATCTCTTTTTCTCCAAACCGGGTTCACTGCTTGAGGGGCTGATAACTGATTCCGAGGGTGGGGAGAAAGGGGGCCCAACCACCTCTCTTCTTCAGGGAGCAGCAAAGCACAATCTGAAGAATGATGTTGAGCTGCTTCCAGGAGGAAGGCTTTGGCCTTTGCTGCTGCCAAAAGAGGGGCTTGCTGCTTTTCATTGAAAATCAGGTCATTCCGGGTCAGCCAGATCTGCCAGCAAACATATTTGGGGATGGCATTCCAGACTTTTCTCCAAAATGATTTGCTGGGGATTTTTTTTGGATAGCATTGATTCCATGCATCAAATAAATCTGCTACAGAATGAAATTGAGGGACTGTGATTTTTAAATCATGAAGAATGAGGCTCCAAACTTCTTTGGCAAAGTTGCAATCCATGAAGAGATGCTTAGTTGTTTCTGAGCTGCTCTTGCACAGTTCACATCTATGCGGCCCAGCTATGCTTTTTTTTTTTCCAGATTGTCTCCCGTTAACAACTTGTTGTGAACCAGAGTCCAAAAGAAGAAATTAACCTTGGGTAATGCTAGCGGATCCCATACTTTCCTCCAAAATTCCGGAGTTTTGCTGCTATTCCTAATTGGCTGTAGAGCATTGTAGGCTTCTGTTACTGTATAACTTCCTGATTTCCCCCACCCCCAGCTATCTTTCATTTTCCTGTTCACTGGGGCCGCTTCTTCCAACAACTCTTCTAAAATGCGTTTTTGTTGTTTTAGGCGATCAGGAACTCCAAAGAAGTCCCACCCTTTCCAGTCATCATGACTGTCCCAATTGGATAAATCATAGACACTATTTATCCCTGCACGTTCCAACCAATCTTTCAATTCAACGATTTCATCATTATCTTCAAGGGGTTCTCGGTCCATAATGCGATCGTGCCACAGGTTAATATGCTTTTCGTTGCCTGGGATCCTGTACGCCTTTCCTTTGAAAAAATTTAAACTTTTATTGCATAATCTCCATACCTGCGTGCTGTGGCGAATGTGGCTTTCTTGCAGATCTCTGGACTGGACATTGTGGGCATACTTCGCCTTCAGAATTTCGCTGACAGGATGCTTGGGGTTTCTGAAGAGGTTCCACACGATTTTGCCTCCAAACGCCAGATTTACGATTGCTAGGTCACGAATTTGCAGGCCTCCCTCAGAAATTGATCGTTTGACCGTTTCCCATTTGACCAGGTGATATTTGTGATGATTCCCTTTCCCCCCCTGCCAAAGGAAATCGCGGAGCAGCTTGGAGATTTGATCGGTCACGCTTTTTGGGGCGAGAATGAAGGTTGCTTGATATATTGGGAGCGCAGATAACACCGCCTTGATCAGGACGACCTTGCCTCCCTTGGTGAGCCAATAGCCTCCCCATGCAGAGATTTTCGTTTTTATTTTGCTAATGATTTCTGTCCACAGCGACCTCTTGTTGCAACAGTTAGTAATGGGAAGGTCGAGGTAGTTAATCTTCTCCCAGTGGGCATGTCCTGTGAAGCCAAGGATGTTGGAGATACCTGTGAGCTCTTGCTATCCAATGTTCCAACCATAAATTGCACTTTTCCTTTCATTGATTGAGGCACCAGAGACCTTGCAATATCGTTTTAGGACTGAGTCAAATTCCTTGGCTATTCGAACAGAAGCGCCTCCCAAGAGGAGGGAGTCATCAACAAACAGTGCATGGTTTTGGGCTGGAGAGGAAGAGGAAGGTTTTAGTCCTGGAAGGGAGCCTGCGGCTTGTTCAGCTGTTAACTTTCTGCTGAGGGAATCCACCATCAGGATGTACAGGAAAGGAGAGAGCATGCATCCTTGCATGAGGCCTCTTTGGGCTTGAAAAAAAGGAGTAGGGCGATCGTTTACGAGAGGGGCAATCCAGGGGTTGTCGGTGCAAGCTGAGATGAGGTTGACGAAATGGCAGGAGAAGCCATAAGAATGTAGGACTTTGTAGAGGAAGGCTCAGTTGACTCGGTCGAAAGCATTGGCCATGTCGAGTTTTATTAACATGCCTTTTTCGTTTCGCTGCTTGCTTGAGTGAATTATCTCTTGGACTTGGATGACATTATCCAAAATATGCCTGCCTTCTACGAAGCCACCTTGATTGCTGGAAATCAACCTGTTGAGCAATGGCTTGATCCTGTTAGCTAGGAGCTTTGCCAGAGTTTTGTAGGAGGCATTGCACAGCGATATAGGCCTAAATCTGGCGAAGGTTTCAGGATTGGTTTCTTTAGGGATAAGGGCAAGATAGGTGGAATTAGTTCCTCCTCCTACTTTGGCTTTTTTCATAAATTCTTTTACCATATTTAATAGGTCAGCTTTGATGATGTCCCAGCAGGTTTTGTAGAAGAGAATTGAGAATCCATCAGGCCCAGGGGCCTTGTTCGATTCCATGGACCAAATGACTTTTATGATTTCTTCTTCAGTGATGGGCTTTGT
>SNQJ01S0021737.1:11081-68010 GCA_010110895.2 Picea sitchensis | reverse complement strand
ATGGCAAGGCTCAATAGTAACAGCAGGATGTGATGAGAGTTGACGGGGTTGTGGATCAGTTTCAACCTCCTCGGGGCTGCAAGGGTGATTGAGTTTAGGAGGGGTTTCAATATGAAGCTCATCTTTATGAGTAGGCTGAGCTGAGGATATAATATCAACATCTACAACACAGGTAGAAAGCAGGTCTTCTTCTTCCAAGGATGGATATATAAAGGAAGGTTGGTGATCAACCAAATAAACAAAACACAATATGATCCTCTTTATGTGTGAAGGGAAAAAAAATGAGTTGATAAAGAATAACAAAAGTTCATGAAGAAATATCATAAGTTGATACCTAGTCATTCCCTTCATCTTTATGTTAGTAGGATCCTCCCCAGTGGAATCTTTGATTGTGGAGTCGCCAGGTAGATGATTACAGTCAATTTATGCATCCCTCTCTTGTATACCATCAAGAGTTGGATCTATGTCGTTATTCCCAGGGAGCTCTTCAATCTGCTCAAATCCGTCCCCGACAATGGTGCCATTTATGTTAGCACTAGGAATCACCCTCAGACTGTAATGAGGATAAGCCCAATACCCATCAGTTTATACAATAAATGTAAATGAGTTTTAGGTTGTCAAATGGAGAAGACTCAATGATAATAATGTTCTAACTCAAATATATGGACTAGCATGCATAAGAAATTGAGGTCTAGAATCAACTTCAGTCAGTAAGTTGGAGTAAAGGTGAATAGAGGGAATATTTTGGTGAGAAGAGTGTAGAGGTATGCTATGGACATCAGGTCTTCTAGCAGCCTAAGGAGGAAAAACTTAAATGCAAGATCCTCTTGAATTCAAATCTCAAAGAAACTGAAAGAAATTATAATAACATTATAATCAAACATTCATCATAATACAGTCACAACAAATCCATGTGAATCAGTTAATCATGAACTCTCTCAGTATCAGAGACAAATAAGATGGAGCAAGAAAGCTGACTTAGATTAACCAAGATGTCTCAAAAAAAAATACATAACCAAAGAACCAGTGTTCTTCATCAAAATATTACAATAACAGGGAGCCTAGCTCAACCATTCAACGTTAACAAAATATCAAAATTGCATACATATACTCAGAATTGTTGCAACCACGAGGAGAGTGCTCGGGCCCCTGCATTCAAAGTTTCAAGTCGGGCCCGCTCTGTCAGACTGTGTAGGCCTTCTTGTGTCAGACGCAAGCCTGGCTCAGTTATGTGTTTTGCAGGAAAAATCGTCCATCAAGAAGCTTCGGTTTGACAGTCTGCCTTCATGGATGCTCTCTGCAATGCTTCCCATTTATGGGGTGAGACAAGGTCTCAATTGTCGCCCCTATCTTCAATAACTTCCTTCATTGGGATCAGGACGAGGCCTGACACCCATGAATGTTTTCGAGTGGTGCCCACAACTTCTTCAAGTCAATCATGATGCCTTGAGGCTCTGCAAATATTTCTTTATGATCAATACGGGCGTTGTTGGTGCTAAGATCCTTTGTGGACCCGTCCTTCATTGATATGACCTCTGGTTGTGACCAAGCGCTTACCTAAAAGGTGCTTATTGGGATTTCACGTCTTGGGAAGTTAAAATAAAACGTACTTCCCTTCTCCCGATTTCTGATCTCACGAACTGGAGCCTAGCGAGCGCCAGCTCCTCTCCTTAATCTTCAACAATGTGACCCTGACTATGACCAAGCGCTTATCCAAAAGGTGTGTATCGGGATTTCGCGTCTCGGGAAGATGAAAAAATACTAACCTCCCTTCTCCCGATTTTCGATTTTATGCTTGCCTTAGATCGACGGTCCACGATTCCCCGTGATCCAACGGTCCAAATCTCCTCTTTGTGTATCGGGATTTCACGTCTCAGGAAGTTGAAGGAATACTCACCTCCCTTCTCTCGATTTCCGATTCTGCGCTCGCCTCAGATCTACGGTCCACGGTCCTTGGTCCTCAATCCAACGGCTCATATCAACTCACGAGTCCTCACGACTCTGTCCTTTGACTTTTTCACTTTGCGAGTCAACAAAATGTTGATCTCTCGCCACGTACCCTTCCCAACACCAACGGCTAGGATTGACCTCATGACTTCGGATCTCTGTCTAACATTAAACTTCATGCAACTTTATGATCCCAATCGCCTAAGGGCCACAAATCTGAACTTTGAATGGAATCTCCTCCGCTGAAAACTGAACTTACTCGCTCGCTTGATTTGAGTCCATATTAGACTGCTCTAAGTGTTGTGCTTTGTGCTCATGGTTGCAACCCGCGGCCCTTGACAACTATATGTGATAACACACCTACCTCATTTTGTTTCCATATGTTGATGATGTTGTTGTTCCAACGTCGTGTTGTTGATAATGTTGTTGTTCTAGCCTCGTGTTGTGGATGATGTTGTTGTTCTAGCTTCGTGCTATTGTGATGTTTCAGCTTCATGCTGTTGATGATGATGATACTCCAGCTCCATGCTGTAAATGATGATGAGAAAAACTTTCAATGATTTATAGATGTGCTAATCAATGTTTCAGATGTTGATGATGACGTTGCCCTCTCCTTCTCTTGATAATGTTGTATTGGGTCATGTCAATAGAATACCCTTCTCATTAAGGGGAAGTGTTGAAATATTGTAACTTCGAAGAATATTCTAACTATATTTGAGTTATTATTAATAGATCAAATCCCCTTTTGTGGATTGATCATGTCGGGTCTTGTATAAGATCAAATCCATTTTTGTGGATTGATAATGTCAGGTCTTCTATAAGATCAAATCCATTTTTGTGGATTGATAATGTCAGGTCTTCTATAAGATCAAATCCCCTTTTGTGGATTCATCAAGCTATATTTGTATGGTGGTATTTGTAAAGTCGGCCCCTAGTATTTATAAAGTGGTTTTAACCACTTCTAGGAGAAGTCGGATCCACCAAGTGAACTGACATAACCCTAGCGCCTCCTCAACTAGTATTTATATGTGAGGATGGTGCTTCACTTGTACACACTCGCACTCACTCGCACTCACTCTCACTGATCGAGTGTGCATATCTTGAAGGTAGTTGTAGTTGAAGGAGGAAGGAGAAGAGAGGCACATGCTCAGTCTTAGTTTATTCTTGGTGTTTTGTTCTTAGTCTTGGTATTGTATTGGTAATTTATTATTGAGGAAGTTTTGTTGGGTTTTCTCCCCCATGAAGGTTTCCTACGATAAAATGTTGCGTACCTTGTGATTGTGTTTCTTTCAGTGATCCTCTTTATGTTTTTGTTTTGGAAATTGATTGAATGTTCATGTAATTTGGAATTAACCTAATAACAACAGTAAAAACTTAACACCTGAGCACTGACTCCCTCTGAAGTCTAGCTCTTTTTGAGCTAGTACTTGGTGGAGTCTCATGCCTCACCATTAGTGGAGCCATCTACTCCTCCTCATGATATGGCTCATCAATGCCATATATCTTCATCCCCTTTGAATCTTGCAAAGTATCACAAGACCTTGTTCGTCTCTCCCTGGTCACTGTAGCGATTTTGGGTAGGCCCTTTTGGCTCTACGCACTCTTCCTAATGATATGAAAAGTGATCAATTGAACTAGAGGCATTTGTATGGTTATATTCGAAGCCTTCTTCTCCTTACAATCAATCTCCATATGAGATACTATGTATTCCGCAAAATTACCCTTCTTGCTAGAAGGTTTTGACTTTGGCCTCTTCTCCTTCATTACATGGATGTGTACAATCATGTACATAGATCTACGTTTGGATAGTCTACTCCATGTCTCAGCTAGATACCATCTAATTATATCTCCCTCTCAGAGCTATCACATGTGACCTGCCCAGAACAAGAGCAACAACAAGGGGAAAAAACAAACAAGAATAATACTCTTATAATAAAAACAAGAATAAAAACAAGAATGAGAACAATCGTCATAGTAGCTCCTTCTTAGAGCTATCACTTGTGACCTTCCTAGAACAAGAGCCAAAACAAAAATACAATAATAATAAATAAGAACAACACTCTTTCAGTGGTGTGACCAATCATTCCTCCATGGTAACCTGCCAGGAACAAGAAACAATAACAACAACATCTCCATGTAACATCCATGGAATTTACAAGATAACCTGCCTGGGAAAAAGTCAACAACCAAGAACATCTCCTAGAGGAGATCAATTTATCTTGTAAACAAGTCCATCATTAATACCGAACAATGAGATTTTATTTAATGATCATCATACCAACAATATTCAAGTGTTACTAAACATTTGATAACAATAGCAGTAATAAAACTCTAAAGACAACTACTCTAGTTATACCACTCACTTAGGCTGCAACAATATAAAATATCATACCTGATATCCAAACTTGGAGTCCATCTATTTTTGTCCCATTTGAGTTGTTCTATATTGTAGGAGACATTGTCATTGTTTTCTCCAACTCTTGGGCTTTCTCTTAGTGCACTAGATCTAAGATCCCTTTGGTTATATTGTCACTGCTTGGATAAATGTCATTTTTCCAAGTGTACGTCTCCTGCAAACACCCTCATCTTATATACAAGTACACCATCCAGCTTTGTCTTCTAATAAATACATTACATCAATAAGAAAAAGTTAGAAACCTGAATCAGAAGGTTCAATGTCCATGAAAATGTCAACGTGCCTAAAACCCTAAAAATTCAATTTTTGACGGAAAGTCAATCTAAGAAGTGCAATAGGTGCACTACAATAGGGCGAGTTGATTAGTGGTGGAGTTTTCCCCAATTGAATTTATGGCAAGTGCTCAACGATATTGACAAATAAAATTGTGTAGTGACAAATTGCATGTGCAACGACAAATCTCAGCAATGTGGCAAATTTCATGAACTTCCTTCCAGTGGTTAAACTATTCTGAAGGAAACCTGCTCTGGATCCATGTTAGATTTTCATTAGTTTCGTTAAAATTAGATTTACCATAGAATTTTTATCTTCTTTTAACATTCAATAATATATATATATATATATAAGCAACGGATAAACAAGCACAAGAGGACACAAAGATTTACCCTGGGAAAACCCCAAATGGGGGAAAAACCCAACCAACTTTTCTTAAAGAGAATCTTTCCAATATTCCAATACAACCATGAACAAGCTCTATTCACAAGAGAAAACCAACAATGAAGAAACCATGATAACAAATACTTATCTTCTTATTTTCAAACCCTAGCGAGGGTAGACAACTGAGCAACACCATAAAACTAGTGCAAGATAGGCGCATCACTAGAGCAAGATAGTGCACCACAAAACTGGCATAACTGGTAACTGCATCTGCAAATGGCATGAAGAAATTGGGTAGCTCCACACAACCTTAACACAAATCTTCCAGAGGTAGCACACAAGAGATCACCAAGATCCGCCAAGAATATCCTTCCCCAAGTGGGGCACACTCTCCAAGAGAACCAGAGACTAGAAATAGAAAAACTGCAGCTACAGTTGCAGCTCCAACTGCCTAGTGCTCACTACAGAAGGAGAGTTGTGTGGTTGTACAAATGAACTAACCCAAACTTGTATTTATAGTAATATGGGCGCCTATATGGGGTTGACTTCTTATTTTGCGTCTTTATTATTTATGTGGACCGACTTCTCTTCCTATAAATTATATTTCCACTTTATTATTATTTCTTGTGGGTCGACTTCTCTTATGTGGTCTTCTATTTTACTTAATTCTTTTACGAGGTGTTCTTCAATTGTTCAATGGTCTTCCTTTGACTTCTTGGAATCTTCTTCTTCTCTACAAAAAGTTGTCCAAGAGGAGATACCTCCCGCAGCTACCAAAACATCAACACGGGTAACTACTTTTTGATGTAATAAAAAATTGGGAACCCCTACATGTTCAAATCTTTTGAAGTACCTCTTCAATTACACCGGTCAAAGCTACCAAAAACATGCAAAAAAATCTAACAAACATTGGAAAATTATCACCGTACACTGCACAAAAACTAACCCCTACTTTTCTTTAGAAAAGCTCTTTTTGAAAAGAACAACAAAATGAAAAAAAAATGTGCTTCGGTCCTCATGCAAGAGATCACTTGTTTAGAAATTAACATATGCAATCAAGTATTATTTCCCTGTCCATTGCATAATCCTTCCCATGCCAAAAATTTCCAAGCCTCTTTGTTCAGGAAAGAAGTATTCAGTGCAAAAAAATCTCCTCTCTATACTTCAACGGTTATTTTTAGATTACCCATCCATATATCGTTTGAATATGTGAGGTGTTTCTTGGGGTGGTAGACGTGGGGGATCCTCATTAATCTTGGAGGAAAAATTGAATTGTCTTATGCATGGGGACTTAGAATCTCCTCTAATTATCAGGCTAGTTGAAGCATATCCACTGCTACACGAGGATTGGGAATGGCATTGGTTCATCATATTTATACCCTCACAGTGGTAGGTGATTCAAGTGTCCCAATTGATGAACAAAAAATCCCTTCTAGATGATTATAGGCTTGCGTAAATTTTGGCTTAGGTTTCTCAAATGGTCTCAAGGTTTTTGTTACACCCCAAATTCTCCACAGTGTACCCTGTATTTTTTTACAATATGCGACCACCCCAATGTGCCCAAAGTGTGATGATTTCTTTGTATGTGGCCATGATGGCATGATGTTGATGTACAATTTTGGTTAGAGCTCACCCAGATCCCCTCAGGTGGTTGGTCATGGCATGTCCTTTTGGTCCCCATTCTTAGGGTTCTTTGTTTTATTGCTCCAGCTGACTATCCCTTCGGAGGTGGTAACTCCCTTTGATGCAGGACATTTATGTCCTAGGTAGGTATGCAAGCATTATGAGGTGGATCTACTAGGATAAATGATTTATGGGGCCCTTAACTATTCAATTATTTTTATTGCGATGTAAAAGGTGATTGCACTTTGTAAGGGTTTCCATAGCCATGGTTTAGCACATCTTACCTACATGGACCCTCTCTTTCATATGTATGTACCACACTTGGGCCTTCAGAGGACATTCAACACATGATTATTTAGTTGCACATTTTTTGAGGCATTGGTCGCCTTCTCTAAGGCACAGAAAAACTATTTTCATCCACACTGACATCCTCTATGCTTGCCATGAGTTAGAATCCAGAGAATCCCCCTCCTTTGGCACCTTTTCACTGCAATTTACCTACTAAAGGAGGGCCTACTTTATCTGGGGGCACTTCATGAAGATGTTGGGGCTATTTTGAGTTGTGAAGGTCACCCATGTGACTTAACACTTGATTGGGGTCACTTCACACTTACCCTTTGGAGGTGGATGCACTTTATCGTCGATGAACATCACATGAATAAAATCCTTGGCTTCATGTCAAGTCATTATTTTAGTTCCTCCTAGAATTCTTATATATCCAAAAGACCATATTGCCTCATATTAGCATTTACTACATCTATTAAGAATACATCATCTTATTTGCATACCATTGCTAAATATATGTTTGGTATTATCTTGTCATACTAAATAATTCCTTATTTCACTTGAATTACTTTATTGATAAATAGTTTCATCTAGATCCATATCTAATTTACCCTTCAATCTTTAATCTTTGTCTAGAAATCTTATATATAATTTCAAAACTATATATATATATATATATATATATATATATATTAACACAAAGCTTACAAAACTAGTCAGAGATCAATTCTATATGCAATAATAAATGCCCATTCAACTTGGTAGGCATTAATGACCTAATGAAAATGAATGGTTCAACCATATAATTTCAATTAACTATCAACATAATGAACAAGGTATGAATAAATCAAGGTACTCGTCCAAGTAATACTTACATAGATAAACTTTTTTCTTACCTCAATTTAGCAATTACCCGTCTCTCAAGATATCTCCTTTCTCATCCAAGATTTTATGTTGATATCATCAACAAAGATTACTAAGTTTACACCTTTCTTACCCAAAAAATTGCAGCAACTCTAAATAACTTACACCATGATCAACATGATCTCAATTAAGTTAAACAAGATAACATTTTATCACCATCATAATCCTTAATTCATTTATCTTCTTATCCCAACCATGTGATTCATCTCCTTACTTACAGTACCATAATCAATCTTAAAACCATTCAATTATGCTAGCTCATCTAAAATCCAATTCATTAAAGGATAGATGCTTATTTTCTTCATACTTAGTTGTGTGCAATTTGAAGAGAAACGAGGTATTATCAGGGTGCTAAAACTGATCTGTCTTTGATAAGATTTTAGCTCTAAGTTTGAACTTCCAAAACTATCATTTGTTGTATTTTATGACAACAAACTATTTAGTAACTTTCTGCTGATAATTTTTGTGGTTAAGTGTCCTTTTGAGGTGCCCTTGCAAGTGTTTTTCATACCAATGATTAGCACATACAATAATACTCAAAACACATAACACTCCTCTCAATATTTACAATTCTAATTGTTGATCTAACAATTCTAAGCATGCATGAAATTGACACATATATTTTTGGCCAACATGACCCTGGAAAAAACCCCCATGGGGAAAACCATTTTGGAGTAGATGTATATAGAAGGTCTCAAAGAAAAATGTACAACACGGAAAACATTTGCAAGTGAACCTGGTACAATATCAACACTTCTCAGAACCCTTAGAGTCCCTTGAAGATGTCCCTGCTAGCCTCTTGAAGCAAGGCACCCTTTGCCTTGGTGAACCCTTCTTCCTTTGTTAACCTTTGGTACTCTTCCCTTGCCTCTTGCTTTGACCTTGTCTTTGCTTGTGCCTTTAAACCCTTGTTTTCCTTTAACTTTCCCTTGTAGAAGCTCCCTCCTCTAAAGATATCCTCCCTCCAAAGATGTGGTGCGCACTTATCTCAAGCGTGCCCCTACTCAAGAAAAAACTCACAAATGTGGTGTGGCCTCCCTTTCCATGCGCCCTCCATCTCCCATAGAGTGTGCCTCTCCTCAAAAAGTGAGAACCCTCCTCAAGATGCGCCCTTCATTTGCTTGAAGTGCCTCTTCTCCCAAGAATGTGCCCCTCCACAAGCACTTGCGCCCCTCTCTATATGTATGTGCCCACAATGAAGAAGTAGCCCATACTCCATGGTACACTCCATGGTGAACTAGACCCAAGCTATGGCTCTTCCCAAACCCTTTACCTCATGCGCCCTCTCCTCCTCAAGATGTGCGCCCAAGAGCTCTCCTCCTCCTATCCTCACAAGTGAAGAATGAATCTCATCTTTGCCCTATTCCCTCCTTTAGCCTCTCTTTGGCCAAACCCTAAAATATCAACGGCCTACATCTAATCTAGTCAAGTCTAATCAATGGGTGACATTTAATTCAAAAATGTCACTTAGGAAACCCACTTTCCTTAGTTTTCTTTTATGTCCTTTAACTCACCCACAAAGTGAATTAAATGTCACTTTAATGACTTAAGTGACATATTTTACTTTTGACTTAAATCTCCTAAGTCAAAGTGAAATTAGAACATAAAGTAAAGTAATGAGGGTAATAGTCTCCCCTTTTATGTTTAGAGACTCACAAACACAAGGGGACCACTTTCCAAGGTACCCAAATCTCAACACTCCCTCTTATCAAGGAAAGTGCCCTTCACCACCAATCTCATCCATGCAATGGACATGGTTGCCCGCTGGCAAATACTCGGTGAGTATGGTTGTACCTTAATCATAAAAAATGGTCTCTAACACAGATCTACTCAACCTGCGTGATCTATAGATGGAAGTGCATCTCCACCTATCCAAGATCACCTAGATCTTGGTATCATACCAAAGATCTCAACCTTAGTCTCCCACCAAGGATTTCTACCTTCTAGTATATCGCCAATGATCACTACTCTTGGCATCTCACCAAGAGTCACTCTCTTGGAATCTCACCAAGAGTCTCCTCCTCTTGGTATCTCACCAAGAGTATCTAGATCTCGTCATCTCACCAAGATCCTCAACTTGGCCTCTCACCAAGTGACTTCCACCTGAAGTGAATCCAAAACCTGATATGATCGTCTCTATAGCCAAGTGAGGCTCAATCCTTCGTGGTGCCTTTCTTCTCCTCCTCATCAATCTTTGATTCTCTAAATCCCCTGCACCAACCCTCTATCTCAGAAACTTTGAAACTGAAGTTGTCCCAGGTGGACCAATCACCCATGAAGATGGTGTCCTAAAACATTGAGTCTGATCTCCCTCTGAATCACTAGTATGAGTCAATAGGTCATCCTCAACTATGTCTCCCCACCTGATGATGGATGGTGTAACAATTGACAAAGAAACGACGAATGCACACTCTCTCACAAACTGTGTATCATACTCAATCTCCTATGTTGTCATTGTTGAATCATCCTACTGCTTCTTCTTCTTCTTCTTGGGACATTGTTCTGCACAATGACCCATATCTCCAGAAGCAAAGAATCTCACTGTGCTCATGTCTCTCTCTTTCCCAATGTCACTCTACTGTGGTTCGGCCCCTCCCTTGGGACCCTATATAGCACCTATGTCATTCTTCTTCTTGCCTTTAGTCCACAGAGCAAGGTCCTCATCACCCTGGGTAATCCAATGTTGTCCTGAGGACTCTGAGGTGAGTCTTGTCTCCTCCTGTACGAAATCATCTCAAAGTCTCTCTCAAGTAAACATAACTTCTCGAGTAACAATGCCTCAAACAAATGGATCCCATGGTTTGGTAAAGTTGTTTAAGGTTGTCCTCACCATAAATTGTGTGTCCACTATCTCTCTGACAGTTGCAAGCTCATCTTTGATCTAAGTGAATCTGCCAAAGAATGATGTAACCAACTCAGAATCGATCATCTGAATGTTCTTGAGCCTATCCTGCAGAACCATCTTCCGGTTCTGGTTTGGACTCTAATAAATCTTGCATAAATAATCCCACATCTCAAATGCATAGTCTTTACCAGTCAAATGTGGAATGACGTGGTCTCTCACCCCGTCACAAATAGACCTTTTCGCCTTGATGTTCCTCTTCCTGAACTTTGCCACCAACACGGGAGCAGTGACAGGAGTAAGAACAACGGGAGCATGAACTATATCCCATAGTTCAAGGTCTTATAATGCAAAAGTGATCCTGGTCTTCCAAGTGGACCAGTTGCTAGCTCCGTCTAGCCTATCTTTTGCCCACATCTAGGACACCGACATGGTTGTCCACTAAATCTCACATTGATGCTAAAACAACACAAGAACATTGCTTCAGTCTTGTCAACACAAGTGTGAAAAGAGGCAGTAGAAATACAACCTCACTCCTGACAAAACAAGTGTGATAAGAGGTTGTCTAAATCAACCTCACTCTTGTCCACGCAGGTGTGATAAGAGGTTGTCCAATGTGCCAAAAAATTAGTTCTGCAACTGCCAACAAATCTGCCCACAAGTTGTCCACAAACTCAATCAACAAGCTGTCTAAAAATCTACCACTAAGTTGTCACAAAAACTGTCCACTAAATGCACTAGAAATCAGTAAGTCTAGCCATGAAGGGCTCTAAAATCATGAAGAGAAATGAGGTACTATTGGGTTGCTAAAATTGATCTGTCTTTGATAAGATTCTAGCTCTAAGTTTGAACTTCCAAAACTGTCCTTTGTTGTCTTTTAGGACAACAAATTGTTTAGTAACTTTCTGTTGATAATTTTTGTGGTTAAGTGTCCTTTTGAGGTGCCCTTGCAAGTGTTTTTCATACCAATTATTAGCACATACAATAATATACAAAACACATAACACTCCTCTCAATATTTACAACTCTAAATGTTGATCTAACAATTCCAAGCATGCATGAAATTGACACATATGTTTTTGGTCAATGTGACCGTGGAAAACCCCCCATGGGGAAAACCATTTTCGAGTAGATGTATATAGAAGGTCTCAAAGTAAAATGTACAACATGGAAAACATTTACAAGTGAACCTGGTACAATAGCAACCCTTCTCGGAAGCCTTGGAGTCCCTTGAAGATGTCCCTATTAGCCTATTGAAGCAAGGCGCCCTTTGCCTTGGTGGACCCTTCTTCCTTTTCTAACCTTTGGTCCTCTTCCCTTACCTCTTTCTTTGACCTTACCTTTGCTTGTGCCTTTAAACCCTTGCTTGCCTTTTCTTTTCCCTTGTAGAAGATCCCTCCTCTCAATATAGCCTCCCTCCAAAGATGTGGTGCGCACTTAGCTCAAATGCGCCCCTACTCAAGAAAAAACTCACAAATGTGGTGTGCCCTCCATCTCCCATAGAGTGTGCCTCTCCTCAACAAGTGAGAACCCTCCTCAATATGAACCCTTCCTTTGCTTGATGCACCTCTTCTCCCAAGAATTCACCCCTCCACAAGCACTTGTGCCCCTCTCTAGATGTATGTGCCCACAAGGAAGAAGTAGCCCATACTCCATGGTAGACACTCCATGGTGAACTAGACCCAAGCTATGGCTCCTCCCAAACCGTTGACCTCATGCACCCTCTCCTCCTCAAGATGTGTGCCCAAGAGCACTCCACCTTCTCCTCTCCTCTCAAGTGAAGAATGAATCTCATCTTTGCCTTATTCCCTCCTTTAGCCTGTCTTTGGAAAAACCCTAAAAGATCAATGGCCTAGATCCAATCTAGCCATGTCTAATCAATGGGTGATATTTAATCCAAAAATCTCACTTAGGAAACCCACTTTCCTTAGTTTCCTTTTATGTCCTTTAACTCACCCACAAAGTGAATTAAATGTCACTTTAATGACTTAAGTGACATATTCCACTTTTGACTTAAATCTCTTAAGTCAAAGTGAAATTAGAACATAAAGTAAAGTAATGAGGGTGATAGTCTCCCCCTTTGTGTTTAGAGACTCACAAACACAAGGGGACCACTTTCCAATGTACCCAAATCTCAACACAATTACCTTTGCATAAACAAAATGACTAGCTCAATCATAGCTATAATCAACAAATTACATCATAATGTAAGACTCGTCTTTTAAAGCCAAAAAATTACTTATTAGTTTCATGAAATTTAAACTCTTTAGGATATATTCATAAGTCTAACACTCACACACACAGTGTTTCATCATAAGATATTAAGTCATAACATCAATACTATCAAAATTTTCCAACTTACCACAAAATGTGAGTATTTTCCAACTTAAACTCGACACATTGAAGTTTTGCACCACCATTCCTTTATGTAATCCTCCTGTCAAAATCTTTCATACATACCAACCTTTTTATGCCATCTTTCATACATACCAACCTTTTTATGCCATCCTGGTCTCAATATGTTCCAAAATTGGTTCTTCAAATTTTAAGATAACTCTTAAAGTAAATCCATGTTACATCATCCTACAAAGCACATGCACCAGATACAACTTTATAATGATCAATGAACCAACCACCATGTTCCATAATTATCACTATTATACATCATTCAATTACTTTCATTATACGTTCCATTTCATCTCTTTACAAAATTAAGGTTCAATAGAGCCTTTAGCTCTTGCCCACGTGCATATACTAAATCTTCATTGTTCTTTTGTCATCAAGCACATAGTGTCATAAGCACCACTTTGATCTAGTGTCATAAGCACCACTTTTCTCATCAATGTCCAAGCAAGTTCATTAGGTTGATTCTTTGACACAACTTGACATTATACACACATTTATATTTGGTTTTGTAACCATTCGTCAAATACCAATAACATAGCTTTTAAGTGAACCTCTACTAATATTTCCACAATTGTGCATCATTATCATGGATTTTTTATCGATCAACAAAGCACATACTTAATCACTCACTTAAACATCAAAACTAACCATGGGCTACTTACTACCATTATATACATAAGAAGTATAACTTTCTTGTAAATCATTATATTTCAAAAAATATATTTATAGTAACAATTAGAATCCAACAACAAGAATTTCACTCTTCCTTGTTCAAAACAATAGAACAATCTATCACAAAATATTTATTTACACATGGCCAAATAGTGCAAGAAATTAGCACTGTTGAAAAGGTAAAACTTGAGCATACAATAGATTTCACCATGTGATCAAACATACATATTCTCACAAGCATTTATTGGATTCGCCCATATCTTCTACCGTAGGCTGACTCAATATAGGTTGAGTCACTAGTTGTCACATAGGATAGTTTCTCATAAAATGTTGTACACTACACACTCCATCATCATCCTAAAGAAAAAGGATTTAGTTTCTTATCCTCCTTAGCAAGATTCAGAATTGAACTTAGATGGGAATCCTAACAATAGGAACCATTTTGATAATTATTAGATCTAAAAAAATACTTATGTCTACAAGGTAGATTCTTTTGAACCTCCAATTCTCCACCCTTATGGGAATTTAGATGTTCAGAAGAAGATTCATAACTACCTTCACAAATCTTATTTTGTAAGTGTCCTCTTGAAGGACATGGAACCAAATACCTGGTTGGTCTCATCATATTGTTATCCTTAACTCTACTAGGAAACTCTTCTTCTACATTTACAACTCTTTGCACCACCTTGCGCAAGGTCTAGGGCATTAGATTGTGCATGTTCTCTTTAATGTGAGGTTTCAAACCATAAATAAACTTACTTTCATCTTCTCAAGACTCATATTATTAGTATAGCTAAACAATTCCATGAACCATGACTTATATTCCAACATTGATTGAGAGCGATGTCTGACTAAATGAAGCTCATTTAATTTATGTTGTATGAATTCCTTAGTCATATATAGAGTTATATACAATGTCTCTTATATTCTATTGATAAACTCATCGTCATGATCATCTCTTGGAAAATTAGATGATGGTGGTGGAGATGGAAGAGGAAGAGAAAAAATACTCTTTTCTTTAATATGCTCCATCATAATTCTAAATTGGGAAATTTATTGGTAACACTTTAGTCTCTCAAATAATTACTACCTTTACTTCACTAAGAAATCCTATAGGCCCAAGACCCTTGTTGGTCAAATTATATCGTAATTTGATTCATTAATTATTGATCCAGGTTGGTAGACTTACAAGGTACCAACAAAGTATATGCATAACAAATCTAAAAAATACAACACTCTCGAGGAAATAAACCCTGTAACCAGTTGATAATCTAGCAGTGGATGTTCTAAGGTAGAAATTTTGGTTGGACATAGTTTTTATACCCAACAATACTTCGTTGAATCCCCTTTATTAGCTGGATGGACAACCACAACTTAAGTAATCATTAAACTAAGCTAATGCATGCAGATAGGTTTTGCATGTGTAATTACAGGTCAAGAAAAATTGATAACATCATTGCATAAAAAGATTGCAGCTCTGACAATAATTTGTTCAGAGAATTACCAACTCATGTCAATCATAAATCAAGCATGTGGTTCATATTCTTGTAGACATGAACTAAATCATTTAACAAAAACGAATTCAATTGCAAAACAGTAAGTAAATAGAATTTTGAAATAGTGAATCGAAATAGCAGTAACCAATCAATGATTCTAAGAGTGATCACTACAAAAATCGATACCGGAACTGTGATAAAGGTAAATTGAAACTAATTCAAATGCAATAGAAAAATATCTAAGGCGATACTCCTGAGTCGAAGGGGGCCTTGCCTCCTCTCAAAAGTATGCCTAATATGAGATTACTCATGAACTCATCAACACAAAGATTGAACGCACATCAAATTGATTATATTCATAAAACTAGAGTACAAGCAGAGTATCATCCATGTTCTTTCAATGCTACCCTACTTCTTGGCCAGAGCACCTTATATAATTACATTTGAGATTACAGATAATTTTGGCACTCCAACTTGTGCCAAATCAACTCATAATAGTGTATACACTATATATTTGGACTTTGGATATTCCAACAATAATAGATTACATAATTAGATAACTCCTTGTGATTTCATGACTGAAAGGATGAAATCACAACAACTCGTGCATGCTACAAAAATCGATTGGAGGTTGACCAAGGATAGCACTTGTGGTGTTGAGATCTTTGCCAATCTGGATGGTAAATTCCCATGTGTCTGTGATTCTACAGAAAACCCATATCATTGATTTAGTTGGAAAGAACGATGCATATCTTAACCCTCAAAGTGACTATAGGAATTGTTCAACAACTACAAGAACATTCTAGTAGACTCCTTAACTTAGGCAATTAAACATATTTTACCTATTAAAAAAGGAAGAATGCAACATTAGGAAAAAACAATTACCTTGAATTCGAAAATGCACATTTGAGTTCAAAACAATAAAATGTGTATCATAGGGTAATGGAATGAGTAGGTGGCTAGTTAACTAGTCAAAATAGGTTCCTCTAGATTGTCCTAGTATGACAAAATAGGGGCCCTACATCTCTGCCATGCCTGAGGAATTGCATGTCCCTATGCAAAATCATCATGCCTTTATTTTCAAAATTGTCAATGTTAGTTTTGGCGCCATATGTCTTGTGCTAGGGTTGGACAACTTTCTGTGTGAATACATTAAGCCTAAAATTTCCTAGCTGCAATCTCTCCAGTCTATCTTTGATTCGTTGGTTCCTCTGTTTGAACTTCATGGCGTGCATGTACCACCTCTGTGTTCTTTTCATAAACCTTCTATTATCCTTCTTCAACCTGGAGATCTCCTCTTGCATTCTGGCACTCGAATCCTTCAACAATGCATTCTCGGTTTTTATGTGTTCATCCAAAATTGTTATCTCCCTGATATTTCTCTTCAACCTTTCAATCTTCTTATTACTTTTGGTTGACTCGTCTACACTTATAAATTCATCCACAAATCATTCTCCCAAACTTGCACCCTCGGGTAAGCTACTCGACTGAATCTCTTCAATACCTTTTCTTTCTCAGAAGTGTCATGCATTTTAAGAGGGTTCTTTGACTATTCTTCAATAACTATAGTCTCACCAGAAAATTTTGAGCATTTATTTTTAGGAGGGGTCTCAAATATTACCTCTTTTTCTGTCATTTTTTGCATTTGGATCGATCCCTATTCTAGTTTAGCAACTTGAATTATTTTCAACCTAGGTGGAGGAGGCGTCGTTGAAACTTCCCTGTTCTTTTTTGCCTTCTAATTCTTAAGGGTTGAAATTACTTGAACATCCTCGTCTTCATTTTTTATTTCGAGGTCGGCTTTGAGCCCCACCTTCATACCTGAATCCTTTACCAATTCTTCAAACTTCTCCTTGGGTTCCCACACTTCATTGGGATCTGCTTCGCCTTCCTCAAACTTTTCTCCCGCTTCTTCATACTCTACTTCCATCTCTCCAAGTTTTGTCTCTTTCTCGGCTTCTTGGGGTTTCTTAAACTAGTTTTAGGTCAAGAAATCCTCCCAAGTGTCATTTATCCTCTATAATTCATCCACAACCAACAGCTTCACCCAACCGTGATAGTGCAAATTCCTCCCCGTGGTCCCGGTATATACTTTTCTTTGCACGGTTGTTGTCATTTTAGTCAATGACATGCACACGAAGTAAGGTGGATTAAGATTCTCCCCCTTGAAATACAATAGGAGTTGGATAATAAAGAGGAACATTAGACTAAAATGTTTGTCACAGGTGATATACTTATGTTGTACAATAAGCAAGTTCATATACCTCATCTTTAGTAGGCAGCATGTTGTCCCTTTCGACCATTCAATTTTCATGCTAGTCGGCTTTAAAAATGGAGCCCAACTTTCCTTCTTGACCTGTCTGTTTTATAACCATCGCTCTCCTTCTTGAGGAAGCTTTGTCGACTACACAATAGACTCCTTTGAAACTGTGAGGTCTATATATTCGATAATGGCCTTCGTCCCATCAAACCCTAATAAGAATGCTCTGGTAACCTTTGTGTTGTGCCCACTATACTTCAAGAAGACAGGGAGCCAACCTACCTTCTTTATTTTCCTTCTGCACTTAGGGTAATATTTTAGTAACTCTGTCCCATTGGGTTCGATTCTGAGCACGGTCCTCATTTCTTATCTTGGTGGAGATATGTCGGGTTGAGTTGTCAATACAGGTTCAGTCCACATGGAAGAGTTTTTTAATAATATGGTGGTGAATGAGAATTATGACATCTGATTGTAATTGTGATCATGACGATGAAATCATCATGATTCGATTTAACACATTGCATAAGGTAATGATTTATGGAATTAACATTGAAGTGATGGTAATTCGGTCGACGGACAGTGAAATGATTCCAAATTAAGGTGATGGAAAGAGCGGTCTATTCGGTGTGTGTGTGGCGGCTCAAGGAGACAGGGTTGTGGTTTTAATGCATTGAATTAAGGTTGCCATATTATTACAATTCCAAGTTTAATAAAGTAAAATGAATGTCAATACCTTACCCAAGCATGATCACTTGGAATTACCCTGATGCCTTGTTGAACCATACATGTCGTAGAACTATGTTTGATGCATGTTTGGTCCAAGGGCTCTGTTCTTTGACTAAAATTAGAATTCTGCATTATGGATTGTTACAACTAAATATGAATATATATAGCTCTAGTGATCAATTTGTACTCTCGAACTTGTGTTGCTTTGATGCGGTTTAGTAGAAGGGGATTCAGTCAAAGCAAATATCCTCTAAACTCCTTTATTAAATAAATAATACAACAAGTGCAATAAAAACTAGAACCAATGTATACAATTATTCTTGAAAATAAAATTCCATTGGAACATGAATATGAACAGGAACAATGTTACAGGAAACAATTGTTGCATGTTTGTTGTGGCCGAACTATTATAAGAATTTTCATCCTCACCCCTTGTCTATACATCCTATTCCATGTGAATAGATTTCTTGGAGTCTAACATAGTGGATGGTTGTTGTTAACCAATGCGAGATGGCTCACCAATAATGTAGATGAGAATCAAGGTACTCCCAATGCATCCTGACAAGCATGAATAAATGTGTTGATGTTAAGTGACTGGTAGGATCTGACAGTCATGAGGCATCGATGAATCCCATCTTTTGTTAGCGATAGAACTCGTCATTAAGGAATACAAGTTCCAAGGCATTGACATAATCTATGATCTCGAAACCCAGATAAGGAATTGGAGTCGATGGGCTTGAGATTGTTGAAAGGAGGGCCTTGATGAATCCCCCATCATTCAACGCGAGAACCATAAAAGTGATTGAAGAAACTTGTAAAAAGATAAACCATTGTGAGATAGATTGCAATTGGGAGCCCCACCAACTAGAAATCTAATTTCAAGTGAGGTTCTGGCCCAGTTGCGCCATATTTTATTATTTTCACAATTGAGCGATTTTTTTCTTTACTTTTTATTTTATTTTAGTGATTTCATCTATTTCAAATTCCTTATTCTTGTTCTTATTGAAAATTTAAAAAGAGAACTAGGAAGAGGAAGTATGGGGGGGAATCCCCTCTCCTACCATCTGCATTTATGCTTGCTTCATGATATCCTGAACAAACTCCCCCTTAAACTTGGGATTTTGATATAGCTTGAGCCTATGCCCATTAACCAAGAAGGAGATTCCCTCATCATCTATAGTTCGAATCTTAACAGATCCATTATTGAAGACAACTTCGATGTCATAGGGGCCAAACCATCCGGTGTTGAATTTCCCTTTGAAGTCCTTAAATATGGAGTTGAGCAAAAGTGCCCAATCCCCTGCCTTGAACTGTTTCTTCTTAATGAACCTGTCATGCCATTTTTCCTTTTGTTGTTGGATGAGATCTATATGTTGAAAGGGTTGCTGACGTATCTCGTCCAACTCATTGAGTTGGACAATCCTTTCTTTCGTGCCTCGGTCAGATCCATCCCCAATTTTGTTACCATTTTGAAAGTTTTAATCTGAAATTCTATGGGAAGAATGACTTGTTTCCCATACACCAATTTGTACGGGGAAAAACCAATGGTGCTCCTCCATGTCGTCTTGTAATCCCATAAGGCCTCTGGAAGTCTTTCTGACCAATCCTTTTTATGTAGTTGTATTGTCTTTGTCAAAATTCCTTCTAAATCCTTATTTGTTGACTCCACCTGCCCATTAGCTTGGGGATGGTACATAGAGGATTTCCTATGTTTAATGTGGTACTTTTGAGTAATTGCTTGGACTAATTTAGATGTAAATTGGGCTCCCCGGTCCGTTACAATATCTCTGGGTACCCCAAAGCGAGTAATGATGTCTTCGAACAGGAAATCTTTTTTTGTTTCCCTGAATAAATCCTTTGCCTCAACCCATTCATGACATAGTCGTTGCAGATTAAAATGTACTTCTTTCCTTTTTACAAAGGGTTGATTGGGCCCACGAAATACAAGGCCCGTTTTTCAAAGGGTCCTATAAGAACTTGTCGCTAGAGTGGCGTCTCGTCAGCTGGAGCAGGACATACTTCTTGACATCTTGAAAGAGGATAGGCCAGTAGTAGCCCAATTGGAGAACCTTGTAAGTCGTTCTTTTGTTTGCAAAGTTCCCCCCACAAGGCTTGTCGTGACATGCTTTCGGAATGTCGTAAATCTCATCCTCTCTTACACACCTGCAAATAATCATGTCAGGACCAATATAAAAGAGATCTCTCGTAATCCAGGAGTATGGAGCACTCATTTTAACAACCCTTTTCTTTTCCTTGGATGAAAAGTGAGGTGGCATCTTTCCTGCAATAAGGTAATTTTATATGTTTGTGAACCATGGAGAGTTAGTGGATCTGGCAAACAAATTTTCATATAGAAAATTATCATCAACGGGAACGTTCTCACCTTTTTTATCAAACCTAGAAAGGAAATATGCTACCTGATTTTCCTTGCCCGGTCTATCCACGATAGTAACTTCGAATTCCTGCAGCAACAACAACCATCTGGTGATTCCACCATTTGTAATAGGTTTATTCATAAAATACTTAATGGTTAAATTATTAGTATGAATAAAAACTTCATACCTTGTAATATAATGCCTAAATTTGTTGATTGCATAAACTACTACAAGGAACTCCTTTTCGGTCACGGTGTAATTTAGTTCAGCTTGGGATATATTCTTACTTATAAAGTAAATAGCATGGGTTAAGAGATCTTCCTTTTGACCCAACACAACTCCTATAGCTAAATATGATGCGTCAGTCGAAATGTGGAAAGGGAGGGTCCAATTCGGACCTCTCAAGACTGGAGCTAAGGAGAGATTTCTTTTGAGTACATCAAAGGCATATTGACATTCATCATTCCAACATAATTATGTGTCCTTTGTAATCAATTTGAATAGGGACAAGGTTATTTTGTAAAATTATCTACAAATCGTCTATAGTATCATGCATGGCCCAAGAAACTTTGGACTCGCTTTTGATTAGTTGGAGGTGGCATATTGACAATCACTTCTATCTTTGTTGGGTTTACCTTTATTCCTGCAGCAGACACATGGTGACCCAATACAATTCCTGCAGTCATTATCACAAAACAATTCTCATTACTCATTGCCATATTTGTCTCTCTACATCTATCCAAAACCTTTTCAAGATTAGTTACAACTTCTTCAAAAGAATCACTTACCACAGTAAAATCATTCATATATATTTTCATGCAATCATGTAATAAATCATAAAACAATACTGAGTATCGCTCATTGAAATGTGTTCGACATGTTGCATAGACCAAAAGGAAATACCTTGTAGTTGTATGTCCCCCAAGGACATGTGAATGTTGTTTTTTCCTGGTCTTCTACAAAAATATGGATCTGGTTGTATCTGTTGAATCCATCCAGAAAGAAAAAATATTTATTTCTTACAATTTTGTCCGAGACCTGGTCAATAAAAGGTAGGGAGAAATGACATTTAAGGGTGGCCTTATTGACATACCTGGCATATCTCGTTCTTTTTAAGAATGATCACTAACGGTGATACCCATTGGTTGTCCGAAATGGGATAAATGAAACCAACATTCAAAAGTTTATGTAATTGTGTTTTTACTATCTCCCTCAAGGCTGGGTTCATTCTCCTCTGTGGTTGTCTGACAGGGGTAGCATCTTTCTGAATTTAGATGTGATGAATGCATGTGTCTAGTTGAATGCCCTTCATGTCAGTGTATTCCCATGCAAAGGTATCAAAAAATTCTTTAAAATACGGATCAATTTATCTTCATGTGTATTGTCTAAAGCAGAATTTATATTTAATGACCTCCCAGGAAAAAAATCAATGGTCTTGTAACTAGATTTGGAAATTGAATGCACAAGGAACATTGATGAAAAGGCGAAGGATAATTCTTCTTTGGTATAGTTTTCTTGAAAATTATTTTATAAGAGACAATCAATAGAAGTTTGAGTATGATATGATTACTTCCCCCCAAAATATTGTGGGAACTCTGGACTAGTAATATGATGATTAAGCATATTCTCGTCAATATTTTCTTTGAAGCTCATGGCATGTGAAATAGTCCAAACAAGTTGAATTGTTTCGTCATTATCATCGTCATCAAGTCACTTTGTTTATTCAAGTTTGATTGTTGGTTTAGTAGGGGGTACCAGGTGATTTGATTAGTCTTAGTGCCATGAGTAATTGTCATATTGTTGGACCTGCAACTGATGAAAGCATTGGTTATGGCCAGCCATGGTCTCCCAAGAATTAGGGGGTTCCCACCCAGATTGGATTTTGGTTGTATTACATAGAAGTATGTTGGATATTCCCATTGGTATAGTGAGACAACCATGTCCTCTAGTTTAAGTTTAGATCAGTCAACAAATTCAAACAAAATGGGCGTAGGAAGGAGGTTTTTAAGTCCCAATTGGATCAATGTTTATATTTTCATCACATTTATGGATGCACCTAAATATATTAGGGGGTTTGCAATGGGAAATTCATTGATAAGGAATGTGACCACAGGGTTCCCAGGGTCCATGTATTTTTTGTGGTGATTGTAGTGGACATGGGACTTGCTAGTTTCCCTACGACTTGGATGGTGGGTGGGTCCCTTTTTCGTCTTCCTAGCTTCTTAATGCACATATCTCTAGTAGTTTTAGTGTATATAGGTATATCCTTTATTTCTTGTAGCAGAGGTATTTTAATGCAAATATTTTTCAGTTATGATACTAGATCAAACTCAGGGGAACAATCATTTTTTCTAGTGCTAGCCTCTCTGAAAACGGGGGTTGATCCGATTGTAATAATTGTTCCTTTTGAGGGGCATTTTGCAGAGCTATTTGCTCCTGAGATTGACTCTACGACTGAGATCATGATGGTGATGGTGTATGAGAAATTTCATGTTGGCTAGGAGCTTCCTCCTCTCTTTTTTCTTGCGCAATTACTGAGGATTTTGGGTTAAGAACCTTTTCGAACCTAAGGTGAATCTCTTGCAATGATACATATGTGATGGAATATGTAGGAAAGGTTTGCAAATCAATCCCATAAACAGCATCCACTGCTTTATTGTTGTTAGGATTCGATATAGGTTGGTTATGGATTTGGGTTGGACATGGAGGGTTTTGAGGAGATGGCAATGAAAGTGGTTGATTAATTTGTTGTTGTGGGGTCTGAAAGGGATATGTATATGGTGATGATGTAGGATGAGAAAAAGTGGTTGTGCCATCATAAGGTGGGCCATGTCAGCCTTGATACCAAGTTTTCTTGTGGATTGGGTTGAGGTGGACAATGTTTTCATGGCATAGGAACATTCCACATCTGATTATACGAATAAAGAAATTGAGATGCAAAGTTTTGAGCCATACATGGGGATCTCTGCCATGGTTTTTATGATACCAACGCATATAATGAGGTTGAGGCTCCTTTCTCTCCATGATACATTACTTTGATTCATGGCAGGGAAGGACAATCCTTAGTGGTGTGGGATCCCTCACAAATGCCACATATCTCTATGTTGTCCAGTGGGAATTCTTTCCAAGGATGCTTCTCTCAGCATTTGGGGCAAAATATGGACATAGCTTTTTCCAATGCTTCCTTCTTCTTAACTTGCAAAATATCCAAATGTGAAGTCAAAGAGTTGAGGATATCAGTTTTAAAATTTTCAAACATGTTACCAATCTTAGCCTTTGTGGCCTCTACTCCTGCAACAGATTTTGTGAATCTTGAAGTGGTATATCTAGAGCTTTTACCGGTCTTTGCATTCCTTCAAGAATATTTTTTGCACAAATCACATATTTGCTCATACGTTAGTTGTGAAACATCACATGATCCCATTAGATTGAGGAATTCAAAAAAATCATCTCTTATGCCTCTTAACAAAATTGTTTTCCTTGTTTCTTCACTCAACTGACTCTGCTTTGATCTTTGGAGGTTATACCGAAATCGCTCCATGTAGTCCTCCAAACTTTCGTCCTATTTTTGTGTCATCTTGAAAATTTCTACTTTGAGTTATTTGCCCCTGCAGTAGTCTTGGTATTTCTTCATAAATGTCTTCTTCATTTCCTCCCAAGTTTGAATGTTATCCCTATCAAGACCCATAAACCATCCAAGAGTTGCACCCTTCAGGGTAGAAGGAAATAGTTTTAACTTTTGGACCATACTGGAGTAGTCATAACTCCTACAAAGTACATCAAACTTGAATAAGAATGCATCGGTATCTTCACTAGCCAAACCATGAAAAATTGGTAAGGCAAATGGGGGGATGTTCTTCATTTGTGATGTTCCACCAATATATTTGATAGGGAATTCAAAGGTGACTGTCTCCTCATGGTTATTTCATGTCACTTCTTCTTCTGCCATCTCGGGCCACCAAAGAGGTATTTCTTGTGCTACAGATGCATCAAGGGTTGTTGCTACTATTTATGGGTCTTGAATTGGATTGGTTTGGAATTCAATGTCAAGTTTCCCTTCTATAGTAGGGGTAAGTGTTGCCTCTGGTGCAATAATTTCTTCTCTAACTAGTTCAAGTATAGAAACCTTCTTAGGTTCCTCAACTCTTATTACCGAGGTTCCTCCTCCAGCTTTCCCTGCCAAAGGGATAGTAGAACGTGTGGTACTCCCAGCACCACTAGATGGGGCAACAAGATTAGGTTTCTTTTGAGGATTTTTACCCCTAGTTCCCTTAGGTTTATTCATACAGTCTTTATCATTCTAAAAAATAAAAAAATACTTAAAATTTCAACATGACAAGGGCCTGTGGAGACTCACCAGAGAAATTGCGTAGGCTTTCACCTTTGTCTTACTACTTCCACTTCCAGGTCTGAGATGTTGGTCCTGCAAAACTACAAATTGATTGCACCTTACTTTGAGATTGGCTCGTTAAGTACCTCTCCGACAACGGTGCCAAAATGTTGGTCAAATTATATGGTAATTTGATTCATTAATTATTGATTCAGGTTGGTAGACTTATGAGGTACCAACAAAGTATATGCAAAACAAATCTAAAAAATACAACACTCTCAAGAAAATAAACTATGTACCTAGTTGCTCATCTAGCAGTGGATATTCTAAGGTAGAAATTATGGTTGGACATAGTTTTTATACCCAACAATACTATGTTGAATTCACTTTACCAGTTAGATTGACATCCCACAACTTAAGAAATCATTAAAACTAAGCTAATGCATGTAGACAGTTTTTACCATGTGCAGTTACAGGTCAACAGAAATTGATAACATCATTGCATAAAAATCTTGCAACTCTGACAGTTATATGTTTAGAGAATTATCAACTCGTGCCAATCATAAATCAAGCATGTGATTCCTTCTCTTGCAAGAATGAACTAAATTGTATAACAACAATGAATCGAATTACACAACAGTGAGTAAATAGAGTTATGAAACAATGAAACGAAATAACAGTAACCAATCAATGATTCTAAGAGTGCTCACTACAAAAATTGATACTGGAACTATGATAGTGGCAAATTGAAACTAATTCAAATGCAATAGAAAACTATCTAAGGTGATACTCTTGAGTCAAAGGGGGCCTTGCCTCCTCTCAGAAGTACGCCTAATATGAGATTACTTGTGAACTTAGCAACACAGAGATTGAACACACATCAAATTGATTATATTGATAAAACCAAATTACAAGCAAAGTATCAACCCTGTTCTTTCAACACTAACCTACTTCTTGTCCAGAGCTCCTTATATAATTACATTTGAGATTACAGATAATTCGAGCACTCCAACATGTGCCAAATCAACTCAAAAGACGTCTATACACTATAGATTTTGACTTCAGATATTCCAATAATAATAGATTACATAATTAGATAAATCGTTGAGATTTGATGACTGAAAGCATGAAATCGCAACAAATCATGCATGCTACAAGAATTAGTTAGAGGATGACCAAGGATAGTGCTTGTTGTGTTGAGATCTTTTCCAATCTTGATGGTAACTTCCCATGTGTTCGTGATTCTATAGAAAACCCATATCATTGATTTAGCTGGAAGGCACGACGCATATCTTAACCGTCAAAGTGACTACATGATCATTCCAACAGATTCGTTAACTTAGGTAATTAAACATATTTTACCTATTAAACAAGGAAGAATGCAACATTAGGCAGAGACAATTACCTTGAATTCGAAAATGCACTTTTGAGGTCAAAACAAAAAAATGTGTTATCATAGAGTAATGAAAAGAGTAGGTGGCTAGGTAAGTAGTCAAAATAAGGTCATGTAAACTGTCCCAGTATGACAAAACAAGGGCCCTACAATCCTAGAATTGAAACTCGCCCTACCCCCACATGTAGTTCCCCTTGGCACTATGTCAATGAAACCCCAAAGATAACAATAAAATTAACCGAGAAAAGAGATTATATTTAAAAATAAAATACAACACCACCGAAATAAATAATTGTCATATTAATTCTATAACATGATACCACACATACATATATCAAACAAGGCTACACGGTAGCAAATACCTGCCGAAGTCTAAATACATGAAAACAATGCGGAAGTCTGAATACATGAAAACAATGCAAGAGAGTAATATATTGTTAACGATATGTATAAGTACATTTAAAAAATAAAATGAAAATGTTATTTAAATGAATGTGTAGTAAGGATATGAAATTTGTAGATTATTTGATATTATGTATTGAATATAATATAGATTGTTTTAAAATAAAAAATAGATAAATATTACGATAAGTGTGATTAATTATAAATATTTTTATATATAATATTTAAAATTAAAATATATATATATATATATTTATCTAAGTAATTTTTTTTATACTAAGAATTAATGATTTATTATGACATTTATATAAAAAAATACATACTATATACTATAAAAAATACATACTATATTTATATTATGACATTTATATAAAAAATACATAGCAATTGAAGTTGTACGGAGGACATTTGTGTATGCATCAAGCCTAACCGAGGAGTAGGCTTATGCGTGAGCTCAGTAGTAAGTACTACGGCAGCGAGTCGCTCGGTGTCGTCTGCAAGTTTTTACCGCGGCAGATGCTAAACTTAATACATGACTCCAACTTTCACGTGTACTCGTCATTTTATTTTGAAATTCATGTCATATGGCGGTGGAGATAGAGAGGGGAAGAATGCAATCCCATACAAACCTGCCACTTGGATGAAATATTTATTGCAATTGCATTGGAAGGAGCGAACGCTGTAATAAGACTTTAAAGTCTTTGGCCAATAAAATATGAGATAAATCACATTTAAAATTTAACTGAAAATATTATTTATCAAAACTTTGATAAAACTTTGGTAAAATGGATACATATTTTATGGTCAACCATTGATCAATAGTTAGTCAACACTAACTCAATGCTATATACCATGTCTATCGGCAGGTATAATAAGAACATTCACAATATATGCACTCATTGTGTTCCACATACAATTACTCCAAATAGATACTCAACATTCAATAAGCCCTCACGAGGTATTCTCTTTTTTCCACGAAGTTCTCTTTTATTATTAAGGAGTCATTATTAACAATTCAACTCAAATGAAATGGAAATTCTACCCTTTTGAATCATCAACCTAATCCCTAGAATGATAAACTTAAAATTACATAACCATAACCAAATTCAAGTCGTTTTTTTTTTAACCTCGCTTATTATGATTCCACAAGCATTAACAAAAACACGACTTATGATTCCGCAAGCAATACATAAATAATATTTGCTAGTATTAAAATAACATATTTTTGCAATGTTGAAGAGTTTTTCCAATAGCTACAATTAGTCATTGCTAAGATAAGCACCATAATTAATAACGGATATTAGTGGTTTCCATAAACATATTAGCAAATTGTTAAGTCACACTTACCGAGGAATTGATCTACTATGGGTAATGTATCTCATACATTTGAATCCCCTTAGTAAATATAAATGAATTACAATCCTCTTGTAAATATAAATGAATTATTATTTTGTTCCAACTATGACAATCATATCCATGATCACTAGGGCTAAGCACTTAGAAGAGTAGTTATCCATATGCCTATCGTTACCATTTAGATTTTTTATTCCATAATTAATTTTGGTTCATGTCTTTAATCAAATAATTGGTAAACAAATAAAAACCACAATTTTAGTACTAACCATTTGGACCTTTTATAACATGGATTATGTACAACAAATTTGAGGAACTTAAAATGATTTTACACCCAAAGTATGGAGTTAATATTAATTATTTTAAAATTACATCTTATAATTTTATAAATAAAAGGATTGGAAATATACTAATTTGTCAATTTACCCATTTATTTATAATTCTTAGTATAATAATAATAACAAAACCAAGATGAAGACTCCCATGTAAGTCTACTTTAACCATGTAGGATTGATGCAAGTGATCCTAGCAGGGTTGGTTTGTCCAGGGTGCCTGCCATGATTTTGGACAAACTAGATCGTGAAGTGGAGAAGGTGATTGCTCATAATACAATTGGGTTTGGTAAGACAAAGCGACAAGGGTGCATTGTTTGTTGTATGAACACATTAGGATTGGATGATAAATATGAAAGGAAAGAATCGCTGTGGAGATATGAAAATAAAATACAAGAGTTCGAGGCAAGGGGGCTTAGTGCACTAAGGTAGACCTTGACCAAACATTTTTTTGGGTAACAATAGCTTTAGTGGGGGAGGATGTAAGGATTCATGTTTTCAACCACTGAAAGATACCCCATTCTAGTTGTCAAGTAGGTTGTCTTAGGTGAGTGACTAAAGTCGACAATGTGGAGGTTGCAAAGTTAGATGTTGATGGTGTTGAGTGACTCATTGGGTGGAATGTCACGGTGAAGAGCGTCTGGACATAAGTGTTTTGAAGTTGCAAAGTATGGACACCCTATAGCTTGTAAATAGAAGATGGGTGTGGGAGTGCAACCTACCAACAAGTAGCATGGTCACCTCCATCAAGTGACTAGTGTANCATGTTTTCAACCACTGAAAGATACCCCATTCTAGTTGTCAAGTAGGTTGTCTTAGGTGAGTGACTAAAGTCGACAATGTGGAGGTTGCAAAGTTAGATGTTGATGGTGTTGAGTGACTCATTGGGTGGAATGTCACGGTGAAGAGCGTCTGGACATAAGTGTTTTGAAGTTGCAGAGTATGGACACCCTATAGCTTGTAAATAGAAGATGGGTGTGGGAGTGCAACCTACCAACAAGTGGCATGGTCACCTCCATCAAGTGACTAGTGTAACACTACATCATTCCATGGGTACCTTAAAAAAGGTGGCAATGTGGTTGCAACCACACTCCAAGTTCATAGAAGAAGTGGAGTGGTGCTAACAAGCTGTAAATCATGAAAAGACAACTAATTTTTTGGATAAGAGATCTAGTTTGCACACTATTACTTTACTGGGACATCTAGTTGTGAGGGTGTGTTGCAGGAGAAGTGGTGGTCCTAGCAATTGAGAAATCCATGTTGTGAGGAAGACATCATGTACTATTTGGACTTAGCATGCATGGCATTGGCCTTGTAAGCATTCCACAAGTTGCAAGGTGGAATGGTTGAATAGAGTTGGAGCATTGAGTCCCTATAGCACACACCCCCTCCTTTAGGAGCATGATTGCAACCATTGAGTGACTTAAGAAGATGAAAGGGCAATGGGTCCACATGAGACATGGAAGGTGGAGCAACACAAGCTTGGTTCAAGGGAAACAATTGAGTTTCTTTCCACCTATGTTAAGTGGAGGATGAGAGTTTCTAAGGCATTCATTCATGGATGGAGATTCAAGATAATGGATGAACGAATGTTCTGTGATAGGGTTGCAAGTTCAGGGTTGGAGCGGTGTGAGTGACCTAGACAAGTTATTGGTGTGAGTAGTGGAAAAAACATGACCTATAGGAGGAAAACTCACATGTGCTTCAGGAGTAAGTTATGCATCTAAGGGTGGTCATAAGGCATAATGTAGCCTTGTTCTTATTTTTACTTATGCCACACTATGGCGATTGACTCGTATTATATCATTTTTCTATTAAAATTTCAAGTGCCCATCTATCACATCGCCTGTATATTGTGTTGTGGTTTATTTAATGGTTAAGTGGTAGACTTACACTATTTGAGATACTTTGGAGACAACGGTTGGATGATGTCTCCCTTGTTAGACTTGGTTGTATAATTTTTAATATTAACTAAACATTTTGGATTGGGTCCTATCAAATAAAGTGTAGTCTAGGTGCAAGTAGCCCAAAGTGACCAAATTGATAGAGTACTACTTGCATTTTAATTCCAATTATTAGATCTAAGCATTCAACGAAATCATGGTCATGAGGCAAAATTCTTGATCATGGTTGGATAATGTATCTCACTTTTTGTTGGGCCTACACATTTAACTTGCTAATGCAAATCATATGGATTTGTGGGCTTAGATTGATGCATGTTCAATTCTCAAATCCACATAATTAAAAAGAATTTGGTGTATAAACATAGCAATAAGTTTTTATAGATTTTTTTACTCCCAATGGAGGTATTAAAACGAAACTGATGGTAATGAATCTTTCCAACCACACGATCGAGGAGCTTACCAAAAATATTAATAAATAGTAAGTGGATAACATGTTGAGTAAGGACATTATCAAAATTATTTTGAAGGATTGAGACCCCTGGTTGATTAGAAATTAGAATCCCTTTACACATTTGAATATGTCATACAAAATTCTACCTATGTCTCTTTCTCTAAAGTTTAAGAGCATCCTCCTGAGGGTGAGGATGGAGGGAGTTATTATGTTTTGCATAATAAATTCCCCCACCCTAATATTTTTTTCATGATAAACTCCCCCCACCCCCACCCTCACCCTCATACATGGCAGGGGGTGGGTATTGTGAAAACATATTATTACACAATATCCCCCCCACCCCCATGTACAAGGGAGGGTGGGAGTGGGGAGGGATATTCTGTAAAACATAATAATATGTTTTACACAATATCTCCACCTCCACCCCCATACAGTCTAAGCAAAACATACCATATTTTTCAAAGGGAATTTCGTTATTAATAATATAAATGTGGCTTGGGAAAGCATATACTCACCAAATGTTTGGGCTTTGTCATGTTTTTTACTAAGATTGATTTTGAGAATGAATGTGATGAGGTGGATAGGCATTTTACTTTGACTATGTTGAAATCCTTATCCTCTGGGCCTTGCTTCATTAGAGTTGTTAAGGAATTTTGTTTGAATGAATTACCTTGTTTCTTTGTCAATACATGTAAATTTGAGGAGGTGGGATTCTTCTTTTTTATTATCTAGGGTTTTTTGCTTGCACTTACTATATGTGTGATGGTTGTAGAAGAATTAGGCTATATTATTACTCAAAAGATGGGGTGAGGTAGCCCAAGGGTTAGTTCAATTGGTTGGTACCACTATTGCCATGACATTATCGTTAATATGGCACGCTATGTAGGTCCCTAGTTGGAATCCCATAGGGTTAGGCACACTTAGTCTATGTTACCTGCTTTACACTGGGTACCATCCTTAGAACGAAGAGAAATTCCCATGAGTTTCTTGAGGAGTTATTTCCAAGGAAAAAAAAAGACAAGCTAAGGTGTTATTCATGGTATTCCTCTCTTAGAAGCAAATCGATACCAACTTGTGAAGGGAATTTCTACTAAAGTTTCATTCCTTGCAATCTAAGAGGACCCTACGTCGGTTGATAACTTGGGGAAATGCCTTGATATATTTTATGCAACTTTGAGATCTAGAATTTGTCATGGGATAAGACACAATACTATAGGAAAATTATTGAAGACATCCTAGATTGGCTAGCAAATATATACTAGCCTTGGATTCAACTAGGAAGAGTTTTCAATTTTTTGGGTATTTCATTTATGTTCGAAATCTCCCATAAGGTGCTATGGGACATGGCAATTTAAATAGTTGAAAAAGAAAGTTGGCAAGTGGATAACCAATCTTGTGTCCTTGGTAATCTGATTTCGAATTTACACTAAAGTGGTTACTACTCCACATGGTTGTTACTCCTCCTAGTAGGTTCTACTTTTCAAAGCCTACAAAAGGCTAGAGAAGTCATTGAGATGTTTTATATATGTTAATTTTGAAGGTTGTAAAGGTTTTTAGAGAATCAATTATAAAAAAATTGCATTATAAGGGACTAGGGAGTTATGGATATTTTCATTATCTACTCTCAAGACCATGTCATATTTGCTAAATGGATATGGAGGGATTTAGAGGGCAAGAGGTCTAGAAGGTTTTGATAAAAAAAACTACATTTTGTAGGGTGCTTCTTATGGATATATATATATATATATAACTTGGTTAGGTTTAACTCTACAAGACCATATTATGTATGGACCAAAAGACCAAATAAGAATAAAAGAGACCCAATAAGAATGATAAAAAGTGAATGGATATGAAACCTCTTTGAGCAAGCAACCTCCTATTACAATATGTCAAATGCATAAGATAATATTATCCTTTTAATGAGTCTCCTTGATTTATATATAGAAGAGAAAGAGGGATAAAAAGTAATAATAAGCCAACATAACTATAATCAATGTAATGATAATGAATGAAGGTTATGGTTAGGGGCTTCACTTGCCCCTCTCCTTCAAACAAGTGTTCCCCTCCATGTTGATCAATTATGGATTATTCTATATGAAGAAATCATCTTCCCAAGTCACATCTTATGTTCATAAGTTCTTCCACTTGATGAGGCACTTAGTAATTGTTTTCATCCTCAGTTGTTTTGTTCGTGTTTAAATGATTATTTCATCCCTCTTCATCAAGCTCCAACAAAATAGTCTAAATTGGGATATGGCCAGTGATTATCTTCTTTAAACAAGAAACATGGAAGATTGGATCTACGCGTGAAGAAGGAGGCAACTCTAATTAGTAAGCCATATTGTAAATCCTTTGCAACATCTAATAGTGACCATAGTTTGGGTGCTAATTTTTCATCCTTCTTTTATTGCTTGAGAGACACTTATTTATATGGTTGCGACCTAAAAAAACCCAATCCCCCACTTCAAAGTACCTTTAGTTGCCATGTTCATTTGTTTATTGTTTCATCTTGTTTTGTGATATATCCAAGTTATCCTTCAATAGTTGGAGAACCTCTTGTTGGTGTTGGATGTGATACTCAACTACTTGAAAAATAGGTTTCCCTCTCAAGGGTGATGTGATGGATGGAGGATAATACCCATAAAGTTCCATTAAAGGGGACATTTTGGATGAAGTATGGAAGGAAGTGTTGTACCACCATTCTACCAAAGGTAACCACTTGACTCATTATGACTATTTTTAGATGCAAAATAATGAAGATAATGTTCTAGATATGTATTCACATTCTTATTTTTCCCATTTAATTAGGGATGGTAAGAAGAGTTGTGAGCGAGTTGAGTACCCAAACAAGAAAACAAATCGGTCCAAAAATTACTACTGAAAATGGGATATTTATCACTTACAATAATCTTAGGGTTTCCATGTAGATTTTGAATCATTTTGATGAATGTTGTGGCTATTGCATTTGATTTAAAAGGATGAAAAAGTGAGCAAAAATGGGCATAATTTGTAAGTTGATCCACTACTACCACACCACCACCATCATAACATTATTTCCTTTATACTTTCATAGACCTCTGATAAAATCCTTTGAGACCTCTTCCCAATGTTGAATTGGTATGACTTGTATTTCTATAAGACTTGAGGTCTTGATCATCTTTCCTTTGTTCTACTGGAAAACCAAACACTCAACCACAAACCTTGAACATCGATTTTTAGACATTCATAGAAAAATTCATTCTTAATCCTATGATAGGTTTTTAGAAATCTTGAGTCTCTACCTATAGGAGAAATGTACAATTTAGAAAGAGCATTTGTTTTAGTTGGAATTCCTTACATAAATATAGGAGATCCTTATACCAAAGTGAATCCTTCTTCCACACAAATTATTTGATGCACTAGGATCATGCTATAACCATTGAAAGTTTGGTCTTGTTGTCATTATATCCTTCTTTCACCAACACATATTGTAGAATGGAAATAACACAAATTAAGGCCTCAATGTCCTCTTCTTTCCATGAAAGTGTATCTGCCACCACATTCTCTTTCCCTTTTTTGTAGATATTTTTAAAGTAATAACCTAGCATCTTTGTGACTCTTTTTTGTTAATCTTCTAGAGATAGTTATTGTTTTGAGAAGTATCACATACTATCATGATTTGTTCTTACCTTGAAGTGTCTTCCTATTAGGTAAGGATGCCATTTCTTACATACATGCAGTATGGCTAATATTTCCTTCTTAAAAATGAGTTTAAATAAGTTATTTCCTTTTAGTTGGAAACTTTTAGATGCCATCCCTAGTAAACCCCTT
This sequence comes from Picea sitchensis, assembly GCA_010110895.2. NCBI lineage: Eukaryota > Viridiplantae > Streptophyta > Pinopsida > Pinales > Pinaceae > Picea > Picea sitchensis. The sequence continues at coordinate 33,406 of SNQJ01S0021737.1, read as the reverse complement.
GGTGTAGGCTAGTGTGCCTCGCCCAGGGAGATTCAAACCAGGCACATGTTGGCACAAAACTAGCTAAGTGCCCAATAACATTGACAATAACTAGTTGAGCTAACCTTTGAGGCTAACCATGTCAACATGTTGTAAATGTTCTTCCCAAGATTTCGTGTAAATTTGTATATCATAAAAAAATACTAACATAAATTTCATAAGGGCGGGCTTGATAGTAGAATTCATCAAGCTTTGAAATGTGGAAGGTTCATTAGTAAGAACAAAAGGTATCATCACCAAAACTCATAATACCTTCATGTGTGATAATGGTTATTTTCGAGGGAGCACTTGGACGCTGAGGCGGGAACAACTGCAAGCTAGGGTTTGGTAGTCGTGGCCACAGTAGAGGACAGCATGAGTAGCAAGGGGGGTAGTAATGGAACCCCCTCATACAAGAAGGTAGTAGTAGACAAAGGGAAAGGCCCACGAGGCATAGTTTTCAAGACACCAATGACAAGCACCTTGAGATCGGAACCGGAAAAGAGTCAGGAAAGTAACCAGAGGAAAAGCGACGGCACGGGGGAAGAAGCTAGAGAACCTCATAATGATGCACAAGAAATGGCAAGCCCCAATGGGGAAGAAGGGTGCAACCCATGTAAACCAAATACAACAATGATACCCAAGGTAATACTGGACGATCCGCAAATGCAACTATACAGGGACCAGATGAAAACGCATATGATAATATGCAAGTTTATGGGGTTGTGGCCCACAGAAAGAACGTTGCACAACTGGATTAAATATCAATGGAAGCCAAGTAGAGAAGTGGATCTTCACCTGGGCTTGAAAGGATTCTTCACAACAGTTTTCATGAACCTGGAAGATAGGGATAAGATCTTTGAGGAGGGGGCATACTTCCACGCCTCAGCAAGACTATACATGCGACCATGGAAGGAAAAATTCTCCCCTGAAAAAGAAACCTTCAAAAATGTACCTGTATGGCTAGGAATTTACTCCTTGCCATTATATTATTGGCTACCCTCCACCTTTGAAGCAATAGGGAACAAACTGGGAAAATATGTGAAGACATCAGAAGCAACCCTAAAAGGACGATACACCTCCTATGCAATAATCTGCATAGAGATGGATGTGTCGAGGTCACTCCCAGAAGCCATACGCATGGAATTCAGGGACAAGGAATGGATACAAAATATTGACTATGAGCAGATCCCCTTCAGATGCAGGAGATGTCACGAACATGGACACCTAATCAGAGAATGTCTGATCATTAAAAAACAAGAAGCAGAGAACATCAAACTACAGCAGGATGAAGATGAGTTTATAAAACTAAACCACAGGAACATAGCTAACAAGAAACAAAGTAAAACCCCAACAGGGAGGAACCCGGAGGCCAAGAATAAAGAAGAAGGACGAGACAAGAACAACAAAGAGGAGGAAGGAGGAAAGGAAAAAACAAAAGCTAAAGAAGCCAGGGAACAAGCTACAAATGAGGATATAGGTAGCCCAAGAAAGGAGATGGGACAGGGAGGTAGCGCAACTCCTATGGATGGAGAAACCAAAGATACCCCCACCCCCATGCAGGAGGCAGATGGAGACGTGGAAATGACCCCAAGCGAGGTAGGAACAGAAGATATTGATCTTAGAGACATTGTGGAAAGGGAAGGGATCGATCTCCCGAATATATTGGAGCAATGGAAAAGGTAGGGCGTAGACAATGTACCAACGGAGCAACTAGATCGCATTCAATACATGTTCCTCCTAAGGGAGGAAGCCAAATCCAGAGGGCTCAAGCGCACACACGTGGAGATAGGGCACCTAGGAATCAAAACAGGTGAAGGACAACCGCAACTCTCACCCAAGCAGATGAGAAGGGAAAAAGGTAGGAAATCAAACAGCGTAGCCCTACAGGAACTAGGAGCACTGCTGATAAACTCGGGTAAGACCAAAAATCTCTTTCCCAACTCCCCACCACATGTTTAAATGAAGATTATAACATGGAATATAAGAGGCCTAAACAACCCACGAAAGTAGAGAATTCTTAGAAATATACTTAGGAAGGAACAATCGGACCTCTGTTTCATCCAAGAGACAAAATGCATTGTAGAAAGAATGGAAACAATAGGAAAAAAACATTCAAGAAAGTACAAGATGTTGGTTGTCGAAGGAAAGCAGATGGCAAGAGGAATCCTCACCTTGTGGAATTCATAAGTGATGAACCTAATAGCAGTCGAGGCTACTAGACACACTCTTTCGGTTAACATGCAAATCATTGGGAATACGAAGATGATTCTATGCACTAATGTGTATGGACCCCAGATGCTAGAGGAAAAGAGAAGAATGCTTCTAGACCTAGAAGACCTAAAAACTCGCTCCAACAACCTCCACTGGATCCTGGTAGGGAATTTCAACATCATCATATCACTTGCGGAAAAAAAAAGGAGGCACCAGGAGGTTAGATAGAGATGCGAAAGAATTCTCAACGTTCATAGACACAATGGAGATGGTGGACATCATAACCAATAATAGACACTTCACTTGGAACAATAAACGGATAAATCAACATCAAGTTGTGACACGACTAGACAGATTCTTGGTGTCGGAATCCATCATTATGCAGGGGTTAACCTTAGATTGTATCATCCTTCCCTGGGGGGGCTCTAATCACTGTCCAATCCAACTGGAAGCAGAATTCCCAACCACCCCAAAGAATAGACCTTTCATATTTGAGAAATTATGGATTGAACACCCCAACTTCAAGGAGAACATCAACTAGTGGTGGCGGGAGGAACAACCAGAGCAAGGTACACGAATGTTCAAACTCTATAAGAAACCAAAGTACATCAAATATAAGCTCAGGGAGTGGAACAAGGAAATTTTTGGCAACATAAACCAAGAGAAGAAAAATATTGAATATAGAATGAGAAGACTCCAGGAAGTTTTCATAGCGGAGGGCTACACAGAGGACCAAAAAAAGGAAGAGATCCAAATTACCCAGGAATGGGAAGGAAGATGCCAACAGGAAGAAATTTTATGGCGCCAAAAGTCCCGAATTAGATGGCTAAAGGAAGGAGAGACAAACACTAAGTTTTTCCATAGAACAACCATTGCCAGAAGAGCCCACAACAAAATTTAAAAAATTAAGGATCGGGATGGGATCGAGCAAGAATCCCATAAGGAGATTGAAAATACCCTGGTAAGTCACTTCCATGGGATAGCCCAGGAACCCAACAAAGACCGAACGGAGGCCATCCAGAGGATTACGTAGCACATCCCTCGTTTAGTCACCAAGGAACATAATAACAACCTAAACAAACCCATAGCTAAGGAGGAAATTGATCAAGTGATCCAGGAGATGCCCAATGGGAAAGCCCCATGTCAAGATGGTTTCACAGTGGAATTCTTCAAATCCTGTTGGGAAGTGGTCAAACATGATGTTTATAGGGTGGTGGAGGATGGTCGGCCTCCATTCTAAGAGCATTTAATGCCACAATGATTACCCTAATCCCCAAGGAAAATGAATCAAGGACCCCTGACCGTTACAGACCCATAGCATTATGCAATGTGGTTTACAAGATAATCTCTAAAGTCATAGCCAATAGATTGAAACCCCTCCTACTCACACTGATTTCACAAGAATAGGCGGGTTTTGTGGAAGGACGACAAATCATGGACAACATCATCCATGCTCATGAGATAATACACACCCTGAAAATCCAGAGTAGAGGGGGGACGATAATACAACTTGACCTAGCAAATGCCTATGAAAAAATTAGTTGGCACTACATGGTAAAGACTCTAGAAGCCTTTGGGTTCACCCAACACTGGATCAACTGGATCCTCAGCCTAGTCTCAACGACAAGTTTCTCGCTCCTGATAAATGGAGCCCCAGCCAAACCCTTATGGCCTACTAGAGGTATTAGACAAGGAGACCTACTATCCCCCTTCTTGTTCATCCTGATGATGGAAGGTCTTAGTCGAAGCATAAAAAGCCCAACAACAGCAAGAGAAATTACATGCCTCAAACCTTTCGAAAACTGCCCTACTTCCAAACACCAACAATTCGTGGATGATACCTTACTCCATGGTGTACCCACAGTCAAGGAAGCAAAAACTTTCAAAAGGATCTTAGAAGAGGTTAGGGAAGCCTCGGGATTCGAGATCAACCATTCCAAATCAATGATCTACTTTTTTAACACCAACCTTGTAATCCAAAGGAACCTAGAAATTATTTTGGGCTTTGAGCGCAAAAATCTCCCAACTAAATACTTGGGCATTCCCCTGATGGATAGAGCTTACAAAATGGAAACTTTGGAAGGAGTGATCAACAAGCTACAGGAAAGGGTGAAAAACTAGACGTACAAATCCCTCAACCTAGCGGGGAGACTAGTATTGACCGAGACGGTTCTACAGGCAATCCCAACCTATATGATGTCTGTATTTCCCGCCCCTAGAGGGATCCTACAAAAAATAAGGACCATCCAAAGGGACTTCCTATGGCAAGGAGCGAAAACTAAGAAAAAATGGGCCCTGGTGGCTTGGGAGAAGATTTGCAAGCCAAAATGCAAAGGAGGACTGGGGCTACAAGATCCACAGGTAACCAACGAAGCCTGTGGGGCGAAACTCTGGTGGCGATGGGTTAAATAAACCTTTACACCGTGGGCAACCCTCTGGAAGGCCAAGTATGCCCTGGACATAAACGATCAGGACCGAATTCGGTTTATGGGCACCAGGGAGGGATCAACCATCTGGAACCTAGCTTGGCGCAACAAGACCTGGGTCTAGACACACAGCTTCTAGGAAGTAAGGAATGGTAAAACAACCAAATTCTGGGAGGATTCCTAGCAATAGGAACCCAAGATTGGAAATCCAGACAGGGAAGAACTCCAATAGGATATGATCGTGCAAGGGAAAACCAATGTCCACCACTATTGGAAGCAAGAAACAGATCGATACAGATGGGGAATCTGGGATAATTTCAATTCCCAAACTAGCGATCGGACCACAACCATCCCGAAAGAGGTGGAGGAGGAAATGAGGAAAAGGAAAATTGTAGTCTCAGAAGAAGAAGACCAATCAAGATGGGGCCAGAAAAATGGCGAGGAATTCAACTTTAAGGAAGCTCGACATTACATCATGGACCAAGACCAAGAAGACCCATCGCAACTATGGGATAAGCTCTGGAGCAGCCCCCAGTGGCCAAAAATTAAAATTTTCAAATGGTTAGTACTTCACAACCGAATTCTAACCTGGGAAAACCTAAGGAAAAGGGGTTTCATAGGTTCGTCACGGTGCCACCTCTGTCACGCCAAGGAAGAAACAACAAATCATCTCCATGATGACTGTATCTACACAACAGATATATGGGACTGGGCGACAGGTATTTTTCGATAGTCCAATAGGATCTGAGGTAACATCTGTGCAACCATCAACAACTGGCATGAGAGTTACAACGAAAATGAAGAGGTGAATCTATGCTTGACTCTCACTCTGGGGATGATCATATGGACAATATGGAAAGAAAGGAACCGATGCATCTTCAGGAATGAAAGCCTTTCGGAAGGGAAATCAAAGAAAAAATAATCTCCATGACAAGAGAAACGGTGCAGATCCGCAACTACCAGAATGGGAAAGCACAACTCGTAGATCGGGACTCTAGAGTCCTAGAATATTTTCACCTAAAAGATGGGTGCAACCGCACCCAAATAGGACGACCACCGCAACTCCAACTAGGTGAGCGCAATTGGAATCCCCCCCAGCAAGGTTCCTCAAGTTGAATTTCAACGGAGCAGCAAAAGGAAACCCTCGATACTTTTATCCCCTCGACTTGATCCCGATAATCACAAAGGAGTGCAAGCCAAGAACGCCATCATGCAAATCAGGTTGTGAGTGAACTTCATGAGCTTTGACATAGTTGGCCTCACAATGCTCTTCCTGGGCCATTAAATGATTGGTTGGGTTTGACGATCTTTGAGATAAAGAAATATCTAGAATAAGAAAATGAAAAATAGAAAGTTAATGTGCCACAACCTTATTTGTTAATGTAAAGTTAACTAAAACTACGTAATAATATCGAAGATGATCCTTCTACCATTTCACCGATCCCTATAAAATTTGATAACAAATATCTTTCTTTATGTTAAGTATACTCTACATTATTTATATATACAACTTGAGTGGGCCTAATGGTTAAGAACATGTGTTAAGAGGTCACAATTTCAAATCCTAAGGGGGGTAGGGTATGCATACCTTCGTAGACTTTACCAGTCAAATCAATGGGTGAAGGGGGTCCCTTGTCCCACAAACAAGGGGCTCTCATACACCAATTTGGTGTCTGGCTTGGTTGTGACCTTAAAATTAGATTATTAATATTATTATATTGTAAATATAATAATTTTAAAACTTGAATATATATATATATATATATATATATATATATATATATCCAAGTTACATTCCTTAAGGAAAACCCCCAAGTACAAGGTTGATCATCAACATGGCTCGAAGCCATTACAACAATCTCAACATGCCACTTGCGGGAATTGAACCTAGGTGGGGAGGATAACAATCATTCCTCCCAACCACCCAAGTTAAACCCAATTGACAACATATACATATGTTATCCACCAAATTTCGTAACATTCCACTAAGCAATATATTACCCCATGTAATATTATACTTTGATTCATAACTAGAACAAATCTTTTATATAACTAAAACTAGTTTGCTAACACAACTCACATTTTTATTAGATGTTATGAAATTTGATACTCATGTAAAATCTTAAAAACATTTAACACGCATGAAAGTTCAAACAATAGGCCTTCCTTATATTACATTAAGGTTGCTTAGTCTTACTATGTGGTTTTGTTTCTCCCTTTTCCTATATGATGGTTTTGTTTCTCCCTTTGCCCATGATGTTGGTTGGCTATGTGATTCTTTTATTATATGGATTACATACCTTATGGGACCTTGGAATCCCTAATGAAATCTCCAAGTTAGGTAATGTGATTCCTTTCTTTTTATGCATTACTTATATTATCGTCCCTTGGAATCCCCCATCAAATCTTGAATGGTTGGTTATGCGATTCCTTTGTTTTTGCATTATTTACGTCATGGTCCCTTTGGGATCCTTTCATTCATGAAGAAGAAAAGCATAAGCAAAAGTATACATCAAATTTCAATCCACCAACCTCATGAAACATGTAGAAAATTTCCACCAACCTCTTTATTAGTCCATGTCGAAGGCGTAGAGGGACTATAACGATTGATAATTCGTTGACTTCATATTAGTTTGTCCTTTGACTAATTTTTTTTGCATACTCTCTATTGTTCAAACTAGAGAACTAAAAACATTATTTTTTATATAATAAAAAAAAAAAAACCTTATATGTCATGGTCTTATTGAAGAATATATTCGAAGTCTTATTGCCAGCTTCGTTATTCCCAATGTTTTAAATGTTAACATACCCAAAGTCTTGATCATCTACAGTCTTTTTGAATTTTTATTATTTTTATTTAAATGTTTAGATATCCAAAGTTTTGAGCATCGACAGTTAGTTTTATTATTAGTTGACTTCATATTAGTTTGTCCTTTGACTATAAATTTTTTGCATAGTCTCTATTGTTCGAACTATTATTATTATTATTATTATTATTTATTATTATTGAGTACTTAAAGAGGCATTTTTATTATTACGTGCGTAAACAGGCCTTCCACATTGCATTCTTTTTTAAATGTTTACATAGTGCGAGGCCCTTGAACAGTCATGACAGCCTTAAATGTTTACCTAACATGCCTGACAGCCTTAAATGTTTACCTAACAGGGCTGTTATAATACATTTTCCTCCGATTTTTGGATACAATATTGTCTACAATGAATTTGGGCAATATTGTTCTCCATCGACATTACTGGTTCATGGGTTGTTTCTTGCTCATTGGTTCGTTGGATGGTGCTTATTGTTGTTTGCTTCAACTTTGCAAAGTTGAGCTCCTGCAGCTGCAGTTGGACCTCTTGGTGTTTGTTCATTGGTTTGTTGTTTGTTTCTTGCTCTTGTTTGTTTCAACTTTGCAAGGTTGAAGTCCTGCACCCGCAGTTCGACCTGTTCTTTCACTTTTGCAGGGTTGAAATCCCGCACCCTTGTTTGCTTCAACTTTGCAAGGTTGGTGTCCTACATCCGTAGTTGGACATGTTGTTGCAGTTTGCAGGGTTGAGATTCTGCAGCCGCAATTGGAATTGTGCTTTTGTCGTTCCCCATTCACGAGTAAGTTTCAATATCATGGTTTCATTCCTATTCGTTGTTTGTTGTTTACTATTTGCAGTTTGCAGGTAAAAATTTTCAATACTAGGAAGTGTTGAAAATCAAAATAAATGTACAAAAAAAAACTTGAAATAATACTTGAGTGAAAATCCTCTTGCAAAACATCCTTATATGTGACTATTGGGACCAGAGAAACAAGAGTGTATTGTTATCCCTGAAAAGTGTTGAATAAGAAAGCTTGTCACCTTTGAATGTCAATGTTGGATACAGAACTCACCTCTATCACAACCATAGTGACATATAAAAAAGGAAATGGGATGTTCTCCTCATATTTATGTTCCTGAAAACCATACGTTTAGTGCATTTTTTCAGGTTGTCCCCTTCCAATCACATATGTCCACTTTCATGTCTTGGACATCATACCATCATAGCATAACTCTTTCATGTCCTGATCATCTACAGTGTTTTTGAATTTTTATTATTTTTATTTAAATGTTTAGATATCCAAAGTTTTGAGCATTGACAGTCAATTTTATTATTAGTTGACTTCATATTAGTTTGTCCTTTGACTATAAATTTTTTGCATAGTCTCTATTGTTTGAACAATTATTATTATTATTATTAAGTACTTAAAGAGGCATTTTTATTATTACGTACGTAAACATGCCTGCCACACTGCATTCATTTTTAAATGTTTACATAGCGCGAGGCCCTTGAACAGTCTTGACAACCTTAAATGTTTACCTAACAGGCCTGACAGCCTTAAATGTTTACTTAATAGGCCTGTTACAATGCATTTTCCTCCGATTTTGGATACAATCTTGTCTGCAGTGAATTTGGGCAATATTGTTCTCCATCGGCATTATTGGTTCACTGGTTGTTGCTTGCTCGTTAGTTCACTGGATGTTGCTTATTGTTGTTTGCTTCAACTTTGCAAAGTTGAGGTCCTACAGCTACAGTTAGGCCTCTTGGTGTTTGTTCACTGGTTTGTTGTTTGTTGCTTGCTCTTGTTTGCTTCAACTTTGCAAGGTTGAAGTCCTAAACCCGCAGTTCGACATGTTCTTTCACTTTGCAGGGTTGAAATCTTGCACCCTTGTTTGCTTCAACTTTGCAAGGTTGGTGTCATGCATTCGCAATTGGACCTGTTGTTGCAGTTTGCAAGGTTGAGATTCTGCACCTGCAATTGGAACTATGCTTCTGTCGTTCCCCGTTCATGAGTAAGTTTCAGTACCGTGGTTTCATTCATATTCGTTGTTTGTTGTTTACTATTTGTAGTTTGCAGGTAAAAAATTTCAATACTAGAAAGTGTTGAAAATCAAAATAAATGTACAAAAAAAAAACTTGAAATAATACCGGAGTGAAAATCCTCTTGCAGAACATCCTTATATGTGACTATTGCGACCAGAAAAACAGGAGTGCATTGTTATCCTTGAAAGGTGTTGAACAAGAAAGCTTGCCGCTTTTGAATGTCAATGTTGGATACATAACCCACCTCTATCACAGCCATAGTGACATATAAAAAAGGAAATGGGATGTTCTCCTCATATTTGTGTTCCTAAAAACCATACGTTTAGTGCATTTTTTCATGTCGTCCCCTTCCAATCACATATGCCCACTTTCATGTCCTGGACATCATACCATAGCTCTTTGGAAAATGGAAATGCAAAGGGATTTTCCAAACGAATTCAGAGTTTTCATTGCGGAGCAAGCATCTACGAGGACCTTGCCATCCCTTCTTTGCAGGTTATGACAGGGCAATATTTTATTCTCTGAGGAAAAACCACATATATTTGTTGGTTTTATGCTGGACTTTGGGTCTTCCAAAGCATCTTCCATCATCGTTTTCAGATCTGGACCTCGTCTTGTGGAAATGATTATTTGTAACATGAATGGGTAGTTCACCGATCTGTCTCAGACTGAGTTTCTCAGTGCCCAATTTTAGAATATCTTCTTCATCTTGTAAGATAATTGAAACATCTTAGAATATCTTCTTCGTCTTGTAAGATAATTGAAACGTTAAGAAGTTGTGCTATGTGTTGGTTTTGTTCTTGTGGTAAAAGTCCATAATGCCTAGTTCTTCTGCTTTTGTTTATCCGACAGGCCATCTATGTGAGTTTTCTGAGTGGGAGACATCAACAAGTTGTTTTAGATATGTTTAGTGTTGACTTGTGAAGAGTGGGGATGAAAATAAATGGTGAATAGGATTGTAAAGCTATATACAATGGCTATCGAAACGCTTATAAGATGCACACCTAGAATAAGTTCAAAAAGTATATGTCTTAAATACCCAGTCTTTGTATTGATCAAATTTATAGTGTTCTTTAATTTGCATTATATCTTCTATATGGTTCAGTGCTCACTATAGCTTTGTTTGTTTTTCATATGCTATAGCAACCACAGAGCATTGAATTTGACACCAAGAAGGTTGAAGGATACATAGTGGAATTGGTATGCAGTTCTGAACTTATAGTTTTCTTTTTTGTTTTTTCTATTTGCATATTATCTAGACATAGCTAAGAAACATCTTGAAAATGACAACTTAAAAGATGAAGCAAGTAATAGATGTTGAGTGTTATCAAATAGATACAGACTCCAATGTACATGACAACATCGACCAGGTATTGCATAACAATGGGCTTTTTAGATTAGATGCATTCTTGTATACTATGGGAGATTGCCTCTTCGATGCAATTCAAGTTCTATTGCATTTCTGTTATTCCTCGACCGAGCTGTGCAATGGATTGATAGATCATTTCTTGGCTTTTTTTAAAAATGGTGACATTGAGGCATTAGAGTCGTATCAATACGAATTGGCATCTGATTTTCTTTGCCAATTGCATGGAATACATGATGTCAATACGTATTTTTCAAAGATGCGGTTGTATGCATCTGCAACTCTTCCTGCACATGAGAGGGGACTTTGGGGAGATATATTTTGTATGCAGTGGCTGGCCAAGTGGCTGAATATATCAATTGGAATTCAGTCATTAAAAAGAAAAAAAAGATATCCATTGTTCAACAAAAATGCATCTAGGGATCCATATTGCATCTTGTTCCATGATGCCAATCGTCTAAGTGGTCATTATGAACCACTACTCTATAGAAAATTATCCATATGCAATCTTGGAGGACCTGATATTTACTTGTCCCTCACCTACAAAGACCTTCAATCACATTAGAAACAAATTATGCATCATATACACTCCCATGGATTGCACATAACAACGACTATTACATCTACTTGTGGAGATAGTCCATTCAATGCAATTTGTTATTTGATAGCAACAGAGTTTGATGTGCACTCACTGTGCCTTTACATTGTGAAATCCTTTTGCAATGCAATTATAGGTGGCAGTCAATAGGCATTTAACTGCTTGCATCAACACCTTTTACCATATCTCGTAGAAAGTATGTCGATAATTGGAAGTTGGCAACAATACCTTGTAAACATGGAAATGCCATATGAGAAAGGAAATGTAGAGGGTGGCACATTCTGTTTACAATGGATATCTATCATATTCAGAGTAAATATCCAAGTCTGGTCAACCCTGTTAGATGGTATTGTCCATTCCTACTATCTTGATTCAAACTACGATCGAACAATTGACATCATATCATCGAAAACAGATACGCCACACATCCTTTATCAAACTTTGATAATAAATACTTCAATTTCAAGCTCCACTATCCATGCCACCCAACCTGCATTGAATTTTCATAAGCGTTGCATACTATCTAGTCAGGATGAAACTCATCCCACTTGTCATCAGATCATACAGAGCTTAAACAAAAAACGTAGACTGGCTTATCAAAACTTTAAAAATGTCATACGTGAAAGAAATAAATACACCGATACACTTCCTTCTAGACCTCTGGGTTTTACAACTGGTCATAATGAGGTGAAAGGGAGCTCGACCAAGAAACACAAACTCACATATCACAACCTAAAAAAAATTGTGTGTGCATAACACGATCACATGTTCTCACTTTCTGCTGAACACAAACATCTCATGTCCATTGACAAATAACATCATCATTTGCACCATCGAGATGGCAAGGAGGCAATGCTCATAACAAATTTTGATTCCACCTTTAACATGGCTTGTCAACAAGTGAAACTAGTTTCTATTGGCAATCATAAGTTAACCTACCACATGTTGAAAAAACAGATACGTGATAGAAACATGTACAACTACATATCCCACAATGGTCATGATAATGACAGAGAGGGAAAAATCACATCTCGTGGCCTAGACTCCAACACCATGCACTTCTAGCATTGAAAACCAACAAACACTTACTATGGATGCTTGTCTAGGGAAGAGAGATGCAAAACAGATCTATATGAAACAAATTAAAGACACTCCTTCCATTGCATGTGCGATTTGCAAGCGATTGAATTTCACAAAAAACACTAAGTCTTTCACCCCTGACTTGCAAAAAGAATACCTTGGCTTGACACTAAATGATAGAACATTTTCCAGTAGCAATATTTGTTTTCCATGCAAACGATCACTTGAAAATGGAAAATTGTCACACTTTGCAACACCTGACCAAATAAGATGTAACACACCACTACCAGATGTAAGTACACTTATAGAACTTGAAGAGAGACTTGTGTCTCTGCGAATTGCATTTTCACAAATCATACCCTAGGGATATAAACAACCCCGGATGGGATTAACAGGATCAATTATTAATGTCCCTGTCCAACTAGATGTTGTGCAAAAAGTGTTGTCACAGTTCATTAGCGATATAATGACAATTGTTGTATCTCTCAAAAAACGTTTGCAATACAAGAATCCATACCAGACAAGTAAAGTGTGTGTGCACATTGTCATGAAAGCATTAAAAGAATTATGTTCCAAGGCCATGTACAAAGCACATAACATATGTATAAATGATAACTGGAACAATGTTCTTGAAGAAGGAAATGACAACTTTGCACAAACTTTTGACACTACTTGTGAATTTGATACAATCAATGAATCAGAGAATGAAAGACTCGTTGAAACATTGATACATGGATTCACTGACTCACAACACATTCATGACTTGCAAGACAAGATTGTCGAAATTGGACCTACTAAAGGGCAACGTCCACTTGGAATATTCAAGGACAAATTTGCTGAGGAAATGAACTTCCCAACACTTTTCTATGGAGATCCGCGTCCCAGTGACATCACAAAATGATTCAGCTAATAGTTCGATGGGAACTACTACATTCAAGCGGTGACTTCTCCTGTCACATAACAAATTTGTTTTTCAAAACAATGCGCATAATAATTGAGAAAGTGTTCTCTTGCATGTGGGTGCAAATAAGAAAAGTCCGGCTATAAGGAAGAAAGTTATTGGCCAGAGATGTCAAGTACAAAGCAAACCTAGAAAAAATCCTAAAATCTAATATTGGATACATAGATTTCAAAAACATTCGCATCTCTCCTGACTACTTGCAACAAAACAAGAAAACTATATTTGCAATGATCCGACAATTGGGACCCCCAACTTTTTTCATCACATTTACAAGTGCAGAGCATCACTGGGATCCGTTGGTGGCTATGGTTTATGCATTGTATAGGAACAGGAAAAGGAGAAAACAAACTGATACATTGGAAAATGATGACATTGACCACCTCATAAGAATAGACTCAGTGACGTGTGCTTGTTACTATAGACATAAAATAAATGCTTTGAGGCAACTGATATGTCATGATGAAACGTTCTTCGGAAAAATATCAGACTATTATTTTGTGATTGAATTCCATAATAGAGGGAGTGATCATGACCACTCATTGTTATGTATAGAGGGTGCACTGGTCTATGGAAATGACAACAACTCACAGATCAAGCACTTTTTAGACAAATACATAACATGCAACACAGATCATTTGGATCCAGAACTTTCCAAATTTCATAGACATTATCATACAAGAAGCTGTAAAAAACGAAAACATTCACATTGCAGATACAACTTCTCTGTGCCGCAAATGAGAACAACAAGAATCATAGAACCAATTAGTTTAGAGGACAATGTTCTCATTGATAAATCTAAATCTTTGTTCACAATTCTAGAACAACAAGACTTTCATGACTTAATGAACTTCGAAGACTTCTTGGCATAACTAAATCTGACAAAAGATGAGTACTTCAAAGTGATACAATCTACACTTAAACAACCAACAATTTTCCTTAAACGAAAACTTTCACATATTTGGAACAACAGTTTCTCCAAGGACATGCTAGTTATGTGGAATGCAAATACAGATGCATAATATGTCCTCAATGCATATGTTGCAACATCATATTATACCTCGTACATGACAAAGGTTGACAAATCTATTATAAGTGCAATCAAAAGAATACGCAGAGAACATGAAAAAAGTCATATTGATGCTATGCAAATGATACATACACTTGGAAATACATTACTTTATATTCAACAAATGTCTGCTCAACAAGCAGTCCACATTGCACTTTCCCTACCTCTGAACTGTAGTTCAAGGAAATGTGTCTTCATAAACACATATCCACTTGAGAAACACACATTTGTACTTAAACCATTGTCTTTGCTAGAACAAGAGCTTGATAATTCAAAGGACGTGATATGTCGCTCTATTATTGATTATTACCTCCAGCATCCATCTCTTGTTAAGCATATCTTCCTATCAGAGTTCGTATCGCATTACAAAAAAAATGGTACACCCATATCAAAAAGAAAAAAAACAAATGTAATATGCTTTGTCAAATACAACAAACACACTGACTATGAAAACTATTATAGAGAAAAACTATTGTTGTACATTCCATTTGATCAAAATGAAACACATTAAAACATAACTTCCCTACATGGGAAGCTGCATATATTTCTTATGAGACTACAGTACAAACCAATGAATATAGATTTACATACAATGTTAATCCAACATGGGGTGATTTAGAAAGTGCAGTTCATGAACTAGAAAACCATGCAATGTTGATGAGACATTGACAAACCATAAAACAACTAGAACTCTCTGTGAGTCCTATGACTTGCAAGCAGATTTGTCTTGTCCTCTAGCAACCGCCATTGAAAAACGTATCAATCTTGGCTTTCAAGTCACAAAACATCCTTTCTTTATTGAAAATAACGAATACTACAGAGTTAGACGTGTAATGAACCTCATAATCACCATAAAAAAAAAAATTCTATGACGAAACTCCATTGCGTTTAAGCTCAGAATATAAGAGAAGGTAAGATTTAATTATGTCCATAATGACATTAAACAACAACCTCATTATGAAAAATTCGAATACTTAAAAGTGCATGTTTTCATGGCAAGCAGAACTAAAAAAAATACATCACACTAAACATCGGTTTAACTAGATTAAAACCTTCCAATACAACCAATTCTATACTTGTCACACCCTGTACACAACGACTCATAAAGTTATATGTTATCCTACCTTTGTCTCGGATGAAAATTCTCCATCGCTTCTACCAGTCCATTCCTTACCGTGTTATAGTTGTTTATATAACCAATAATTCCTGCTGTGCTCCTATAGTTTTTGTGAATGACAGTGCTCAAACGGGTTTCGACGATTTTTCCAATGCCGAACACACAAAAACAAGGGGCCACGTTGTTTTTCTGAAAATCCGAAATCCGGAAAGACTATGGGCCCAACACTTCGGGGTTTCGGGGGTTTCGGGGGTTTCGTGAGTACAGAAGCCAAACATCAACACACAACAACTCTCGAAATTGTGAAAAGTGTCCAGCATTTTGGGCTTTCGCGAGTACAAAGCCAAACATCAACACACAACAACTTTCGAAATTGCGAAAAGTGACCAGCATTTCGGGATTTCGCGAGTACAAAGTCAAACATCAACACACGACAACTCCCGAAATTGCGAAAAGTGACCAGCATTTCAGGATTTCGGCGTTTGGGATTTCGCGAGTACAAAGCCAAACATCAACACACGACAACTTCCGAAATTGCAAAAAGTGACCAGCATTTCGGGATTTTGGAGTTCGGGATTTCGCGAGTACAAAGTCAAACATTCGCACACAATAACTCCTGAAATTGCGAAAAAGGTAAGTGGGATCAACACTTCGGAGTTTTCAGGGTTCGGGACTTCGCGAGTTCAAGTGCCCCAACATCTCATGTAACAAATCTCCGAAATGCGAATAGAGAGAAGGTTGGACTAGTGCTTCGGGGTTTCGGGGTTCAGAACTTCGCGAGTTCAAGTGCCCCAAACCTCTTATGTAACAAACTTCCGAAATGTGAAAAGAGAGAAGGTTGGACTGGCGCTTCGGGGTTTCGGGGTTCGGAACTTCGCGAGTTCAAGTGCCCCAAACCTCTTATGTAACAAACTTCTGAAATGCGAAAAGTGGAAGCTTCGGGGTTTCGGGGTTCGGAACTTCGCGAGTTCAGAATCCATACATCAATATGCACGAAGCTCCGAAAAGCGAAAAGAAAGTTGGACTAAGTCTTTCTGTTGAAAAATTAAGGAAATCATATACAAAGGAAAAGAATACTCTACTACTACTGTGAATTTCACACTATAATCATCACTCCCTGATCTTTATCCTTTACTGGTGCTCTTGATTTCGTTTTCTGGGAGAGTTCTTGCTTTCGTTTCTGGGAGACAGAAGGTGTAGAAGGATACAATATCCCTTTACCTCACAAAATTCTGAAAGCCTAAAAAACTTATGAATTTTACACGCACAGAAGGGCACAAAAGGATAAAAGTTTTATGTATAAGGTAAATTCTAAATTCATCATAGACCTTAACTAAGGAAAGGGGTAGACCATTCTCAAACAAAAACAAGGAAAGCAAAAATCCTCTGAAAGGCGTCGATTCTCATGATTGTTTTAGCATCCGATAAACAAAAAAAAGTTTCCATAATTCTTTAACTTTCCGAATTTTGTCATTCTATACACATCTAGTATTTTGTTTGCATGTCGTTAGTGCATGCGAAAAAAAAAAAAAAACTCATACAAAGCAAGGAAAGACGCATATGTAGATAAATACATGAGTGTCCTTATGATCCATTGGTTCTTGCTACTTCATATTCTCTTCAATTCTTAAATGTAAGAAACAAGAAGTCTCTTTAAGGGGCAAGATTGTTCGAAAATTTAATTCTAGCGATGCATCTACCTATTTCCTTTCGGCACAAATTTACTCAATTCTGATTTGCTCAATTTTAGATCTGTTTAATACTTTCGTCACAGAAATAAACCTATATCTACACAGATTGGTCTTCTTCACATACACAGAGTATCCTAGCATTTCGACTTCAGATTAAACCTAACCTGTAGATGGATCAACTTTCTTAAACTCAACTCGTATAAAAATAAATTTGCCTAGTACTTCCAGATTTCAGGAGGGACCACTCCAGAATTTAGACTCTCATTGTAAATTTAATACCACAAAAGATGTCATCCATTGAAAGAATTATTTCAAATTTAGAAACAATTAGATGCATAATATTAGTTACACACAAAACATCCAAGAACAGAGAGGGAAAGGTTTACATTAACACAATTAGATATAATCACTCAACAGATACCTGACATCAATCAAACATAGCCATTCAAAATAGAGAGGGGTAGATCAACATATCTGAATCCAATCCGCAGGAAGACAAAGGGAACAACCACATTCCTCCCAACCGTAGAACAGGGCAGCCAAATCACTTGCCCAGTTCACCCCCTAGCCTGACCATGAATCCATGAGGGCGAACTTGGAGACTCATTAGCAATATTCCAAATTTTTCAGCAGTTATCCCCTCGCCTCACACTTTCTCGACAATGCTCATAACAGCAAGAGGACTCGCAATCCCTTCCCAGCATACTTGGCAGTGTCTTGCCTCCTCGCATATGCTATTTATCAATTTTTTTGCCCAGGTCTTTTTCCTTCCTTTGGGGATTTTCACAGCTTTTCTTAATCCCTGATTTTTAGGGGTTGTCAGTGGCCAAATCCCTGATTTTCCACTTGTAATAATCAGCCCAGAGGTAGTTACAACATGTTCCCCACTCATGGAGTCATGGTCAGTTGATTTTAACATGGTTGTTCCATTTGTCCTCCTGCAATTAATATAAATATTTTGTTGTTATACAAGTGTCATAGTCAAATAGTTAGTTGAGTTCAAACAGATCTCTGCCCAACAGTCACAATAATTAAATACAATTATTAAATTCGAAATTCTAAATTGCCATAAATGGCAAAAAATTTCCATATTCGAATTTGCCAAAAACGGAAATAAATTTCCAGCACACAAAAATAAAAAAATATTTTATTTTTGGGGGATGTCACAAGATGACTGTTAAATCAAGAACAACAAGCAATCCTAAAGGACATTGCAATTAAAAAATGCTTAAACATACACACTCATGTGCACTTGTTCCTTACAGGCGGGGCAGGAACAGGGAAGACATTCACAACGAAAGCACTATTACAAATGCTTATACCAATATATGATTCAAACAATTTGATTGAACCTATGAAACCAAAGGGACTAATAGTTGCATACACAGGAAAAGTTATATATAATGAAGGTGGAACAACAGTCCACTCTGCATTTTTAATACCTTTTAACACGTCACATTTTCTTCCACTCGACAAGGAAATATTAGATACCTTGTCTAAGCTTTATGACGAACTACAACTTGTCTTCATAGATGATGCATCTTTGATTGGAAGTCTCTTCTTATATTCCATTGACAACCGACTGAGAAACATAAAACATGTGCACACCAAATACTTTGGGGACATTGACATGATATTCTGTGGGGATCTTTACCAGGCATAACCCATCCAAGATTCTTTGATATTTGAACAACCTACAGTCAATATGAAAACAATGACGCATGACTTCTGGAAAGACAATATAAAATGCTTTGAATTACATACTACAATGCACCAGACAGATGAAACATTTATTGCAATTCTGAATAGAATGCGAACAAACAACCAAACATGTGATGACTTAACATATATCAATTCAAGGTGCATGTGTCCTGCACCAACAGACCCAACCTTCCCTTACATGTTCTACAGGAATAGGGATGTAGCAATGCATAACAGGTACATGTTGTTGCTCATGTCTGGTGATGATATCATCATCAATTCAATTGACCTTGAAGAAGACAACCATGACAATGTACCATGTCATCAACATACAACCACTTTGCCTTTGCAACTTGTCCTGAAATTAGACATGCTAGTTGAAATATATGCCTGCAACTATGATTCACAGGATGGCTTGGTGAATGGTGCAGATGGAATAATCAAAGCTTATACCAAAACATAAAAAGTTAATGTTCTCTAGATTAAGTTCCATGAGCGGCATATTGGCCACCGACAAACAAACAAGTTAGCTTATCTATATAATTCAAACACTATGTGCGATTGGACATCTATCTTATGAATATCAAAACCAGTATCGACATCGACAAAGATAGGTCAACTGAAGATTCGAAAACAATTTCCAATTAAACTTGCATGTGCACGTACAGTTCACAGATCACAAGGGCTAACACTTGATAGTGTTGCGTCCGACCCTGCTGGAATTCAAATACATGGACTTGTATACACAGCGTTGTCCCGTGTCAGAAGTATAGACTCCTTGTATTTGCTAAGCGCTCTTACAAAAGATAACTTCAAAGTCAAACATAAAGTTGATATTGAGATGCAACGCTTTAGGACTAGCACAAAATGTCATCTACAATGTGATTACCAATCCATACAAACAAATTCATTTGTATCAATTCTCTCACTTAACACGCGCATCCTACATGCACATATGGATGATATACTCATTGACTATGACACAATGCAATCCGATATTATGTGCTTGCAGGAAACATACATGACATTATGCATGCAAAACAAGCAATTTCCAAATCACAATTGCATATCAAGTTACATTACACACAGAGTGACGATATTAGTGAAAAAACATGTAATAATTTTGGAGCATATGCATTTCGAAGAAAACAATGTTGAGATGGCGCTGGCAAAAGTAATCTTCCATGAATCAGAAATTGAAATATTGAATCTCTATGTCGTTCTGCATGCAACATTGCCCAACATACTGAATGTTATTTCAAATGCATTACATCATTTACATCTGAACGAAATCATAATCATTCTAGGAGACTTCAATATTGATATGCTACAAAATAATGCCAGAACAAAATAATTGGAAAACTACATGTGCAATTACAGTCTCCGCTTTCTTTTGGATAAGATAAACCATGTACAAAACACACTTATTGACCATGTATGGACAAATGTGCCCATTTCACAATACAAACTCTTTATCTTAGACACATACTGGTCTGGTCACGATACAATTAGTATTGTACTTGAATTATGAAATATACATCAAGCACATTACAAAATCATATTTCTATGTCTCAAAGCGTATCTAGCTAACTTGTTGCACAAAACCAAATTATTTAGCTAGAATCATCCAAATTCTTAGTTTTTCCTGGTTTGTAATAGATTTTGGATAGAAAAAAAATTCTATATAGACACATACATGGATCAAGAAAAACAAAGGTACATGCTTCTAACACTATCTGTTACTCTATTCCTTTGATTCTAGTTTACTATATGTATATATTCCTTGTTTTTCCTTACATACCAACTTACATTCATGTTTAGTGTGTTTTGTACTTTCCTTTATTGAAACAAACAGAAAAACTGGACAAGACAAAGAACTCTTAACCAGAAATGTAGAAGAAGACATACAAAAGGTGCATACTTCTACCCATATTCCATATTCCATTGCTTTGTATTTCATTTATTCTGGGTATATTTATTCTATTGATTTGCAACTCATTTTTTTTTGTAGATACTACATATCTTCCTATATATTAACTTATCTTCATGTCAATTGTATTTTCTGTGTTGCTAAATTGAAATAAATAAAATTGTATTCCATCTTTTTTACATGTGTTCCTACATAACAACTTGACTTCATGTCCATTGTATTATCTGCATTGCTACATTGAAAAAAAAAACAGACTAGTTGAACAAGAGGATGAAGCCTTATGTGCCACAGCTGAGGAAGCTGAAGTACAATCTTCCAAAAAGTATACCAACGGTAGTACTAAATCAAACACAATGCATATGCTTAATGTACATCCATATCAATTATGAACAATATACAATGCGTATGCATATTTATTTGTTGTCATGTTCAATATACACATCTTTGCATCAGAAAAAGTTGGACAAGTGACATGGACATGAGTAGTCAATCATCGCAAACATCAACACAACGACAAGGCCAAAGGTAAAGATTCATAGATTATGCTCTTGCTATGTTTATGAAACAAATATCCTCAGTTATTTATTCTACTATGCCATGGTAAATATGTTTATGTCATTTACAACACATGGTTTTTAGTTCACAAGAACTATCGACAAGTACAGGTGAAACGCCCAACATAGTGCAAGGCCCATAGACTAAGAGGTATGGCTACAAAACTCCAACCTGCATACTTTATCCAAATCGTGCATTTACTTATACATTGATGAAAAAAAAGAAAGATATATATACAGACTGTCACTCAAATTGTTTTTCTTGTTCAAAAAAAAAGTCACTAGGTCTAAACATATGCCACCCAATATACTATCAATAGAAGGCTTGAACAGCTGTCGAATTGGACAAATGTTCATCGGAGACATAATGTTCGTGTATAGCGCCTACTTAGACAAGGCGAACAAAAGTAGATGCATTATGCGTGCAAACATGACACACAACGAAGCCATGATGACAGTTACACTGACTATCCCTACACAACTTGTCTGGAAACATGCATAGAAGATCTTGCTAGGTAATGGGATATCCATTACAAATTTCAATATATTACCGAAAACAATATGACTGTGGTGATTGTGATCGAATTATATTATTCAATGAAATAAGTGTTGTCAAAAAAGTTCCCGCGGTTTGCTCAGAATATCATTTCGTACCAGACACATCAATCAACCAATTTGTAGAGAACAATGACATCTACCCAATTGGAACCATTGGTGTAGCTGTCACATTTGCAAAAAACATTGGCTCACAACA